>JAFLJL010007684.1:0-15441 GCA_018398815.1 Conus ventricosus | reverse complement strand
GTCTTTGAGAGAGACATAGCACACTTTCTATGAGAATTGATTTTGAAATGTCACCGATGTGGAGATGACTCATGGCAGTTGTCTTTTTCGTTTAGAAGACAAAGTGCAGAAACATGTACTTGCAAACTGAGTGACCGAGGGTGGAACATGAAGCAACATTTAGAAATATGAGGGGGTTGGCTGCCGCCAAGGACATAGACAAAGTGCAGGAAAGACACAATGCATTTCGACCTCTTAGGTCTTCTTCAGGCAAAGCAAATAACATTTAGAATAGTGTCCTAAACGTTGTTTGTTTTTGTCCTGAAGAAGACCCAAGAGGTCGAAATGCATTGTGTTTTGTCCTGTGCTTTGTTTATGTCCTTGGCGAATAAATAACACCCCCACCCCTCCCCCCGAGCCTGTCAAAGTCTCTTGTTTGAATTGTCAGTTAGGTTTGGCACTGTCTCAAGCTTGAGTAGTCAGTTTGATTTGGCGCAGTGACTCAGCTGTAACTACCGCCCCCCCCCCCCCTCTATTTCGAAATATTACTTGCACTTTCCAGATGTTTAGATGGCAATATTCATGTGTGAGCCCGTCTATGTCCGGCAATATCAGTAGTCTGAGCTGTCAGAGTCTCTTGTTTGAATTGTCAGGTTGCACTGTCTCAAGTTTGAGTAGTCAGTTTGATTTGGCAGTGACTCAGCTGAGCTTGCCAGAATTTGGTTAACAAGTCCCTCATTTGAGCTTGCTAATTTGGTTGGCAGTATCTCAAGCTGAGCTTGTCAATTTGATTTGGCAATGTATGTCTCTTGTAGTTTTTTTAGCCTGTTGATTTGGTTTTGCAATGTCCCTAGTTTGGGCTTGGCTGTTTAGTTTGTTATTAGTTTAAGAGTGTATTATATGCAAGCCATTTTGCATCAAATTTTCTTGTCTCATTTCTAGTAGGTGAACATATATGTCTGCATTCTTAATGTATTTTAGTTGTCTGAGAAACCCAGAAACCGATGGCTTTGCCTTACCTATGCAACTTCTGTACACGAAATGTTTAGCATGCATTAGAATGAAAGATCTGCAACATCAGAGAGACCTGTTCCACACTTCATTGACTTTAGGAAAGCGTTTGACAGGGTGTGGCACAAGGGTCTGTGGCAGGTGCTCAGAAAGTTTGGCATAGAGAGGGTCTCGTCCAAACCATCCAGGCATCTGTATAACACCGCCAGCAGCGCAGTCCTCCTCAACAACCAGATAGGGGACTACTTCAAGACCACAGTTGGAGTCGTCAAGGCTGCCTGCTATCTCCCGTACTGTTCATCTCTTCCTGGAAAACATCATGCGTGAAACCCTCCATGACTTCCACTCCACTGTCTCCATCGGAGGAAGAATCATCAATAATCTGAGGTTCGCAGATGACATTGACTGATGGGAGGCAGCAACGAAGAACTACAAGACCTGACAAAGAGACTGGAAGAAAGGGCAGGTGCATATGGAATGGAAGTGAGCACAGAAAAAAGCAAAGTCCTGGTCAACAGCACAACCAACACCCATGCTGAAATCTACATGAACGGACAACAGCTTGAAGAAGTGGGCGCTTTCAAATACCTTGGCGCCACTCTCACCAAAACGGTCGCTCTACAACAGAAATCAAGACCAGACTAGCGATCGCAACAGCAGCAATGGCAAAGCTAAACAAGATCTGGAAGAGCAGGGAGATCAGCTTTCCTACAAAGATGAAGCTGTACAAGTCCCTGGTGCTGTCCATCCTGCTGTATGGCTGCGAAAGCTGGACCATGACAGCAGAGACCACCAAGAGAATCCAGACGTTTGAAACTAAATGCTTCAGGCGCTTGCTCGGGATCTCTTGGCAAGACCGGAAGACAAACGACCTTGTGAGGAGCCAAATAACATCACTTGCAGGCCCCCAAGAACCCCTCTTGGCAACAGTCAAGAAGAGGAAGCGTCGTGGTTCGGGCATGCCATACGCCACAATTCACTGCCCAAAACAGTCATCCAGGCACGCTGGAAGGCAGCAGACGAAGGGACGACAAGCCAATGCTGGATGGACAAAAATCAAAGAATGGACAGGATGAGGGCCCTACCTGATGCGACAGGCAAGGACAGGGCCGGATGGCGGTGCCTGGCTTCGAGAGTGTCTCTCATCTCTACTATCACGCCCATCATGGCAAGAGAATGATGATGATGATGAGAATGAAAGAAAGGCACTCACGATCTTCGAATTTCATCAGTGCCAGAGAGTACAAGACCAGCGTTAAATGACAGTCTGTCGCATGTACACATTTGCTTTTACATAGTTTTCTAATTCACTCCGAAAGGATGACTAAACTTGACTTAAACTTGGTCCCTTAGACGTCGGTCCGTAGGGCACCCCTGAAGCAGGACAACCATCCTTCTCCATTCCTCTCTGTTCTCCGCCCTCCGCAATGTGTCTCTCAGCCGCAGGCCTGTCCATTCCGTGATGTTATCCTCCCATCTTTTCCTTTGTCGACCTCTTCGCCTTTGTCCTGGTACTGTGCCCTGCATGATTGTCTTGGCAAGGCCTGTTGATCGTGTGATGTGTCCATACCATTTCAGTTTGCGTCTTTTTACTGAGGTTAGGAGATCGACATATGGACCAATTTCATTCACGATGCGCTTTTTAACTTCCACATTGCTGATGTGATCTCTGTATGAGATGCCAAGGAGTCGTCTGAAGCACCTCATTTCCATTGTTTGGATCTTTTTCTCAAGGTCTGATTTCAACGTCCATGACTCACAAGCATATAAGAATATCGCCATGACTAAGGATCGCATCAGTCTAATCTTTGAGCTGATGGAGATGTTTTTATTTCTCCAAAGAGGCGTTAGCTTAGATAGCGTAGCTGTGGTCTGAGCGACTCTTGAGATGATTTCAGGTCTTGATCCTTCATCTGAGATTGTTGCCCCCAAGTACTTAAATGTGTTGATGGTTCAAGCTTTTTGCTGTTGATGGTTATGTCTTGGGTAAAGCCGATTGGGTTGTTAGTCATGACCTTTGTCTTTTCCGCACTTATTTCCATGCCATAATCAGCAGAGGTGTTGTTGAGTCGTTGATCAGGTGCACTAGCTCTTGTTCGTTTCCAGCTAGTCCATCTATGTCGTCGGCAAAACGGAGGTTGGTGATGATTCTCCCTCCAATGGTTACAGTTCCTTCATGGTCTTCTAGCGCATCGGTCATAATTCTCTCAAGGAAGACATTGAAAAGTGTGGGGGAGAGTAGACAGCCCTGTCGCACCCCAACGGTAGTTCGGAACCACTCGCCTATGTTGTTTACCGAAGAAAACGGCGCTGGTGGCTTTATTTGTAGAGGCTTTCAATAGTTCCAATGAGGTTGGCATTGATGTTGGAGAGTTTCATTGTTGCCCATAATGCTTCATGCCACACTCGGTCGAAGGCCTTCTTGAAGTCTATGAATACGTGGTACAGATGTTGTTGGTTTTGGTTGTACTTCTCACACAGTATTCTTAGGTTTTAATATTTTGTTCTATGGTACTTCTTCCTGGCCTGAACCCCGCCTGTTCTTCAGCGATGATCTTTTCTGCTTGTGGGTTCAGTCTATTTAGGATTACTTTCAGCATAACTTTGCTTGGGTGGCTGATGAGGCTAATCGTGCGATAATTTTGGCATTGCTGTAGGTTGCCTTTCTTTGGTAGCGTGATGATAAGTGACTGCGTCCAGGGGGTAGGCCATTCCCCGTTTCCCAGATTCTGTTGCATATTGCAAGTAACATGTCCACCATTGGATCACCTCCTGCCTTAATCAATTCTGCCGGGATGTTGTCAACACCGGGCGATTTTCCTGCTTTCATTGATGATAAGGCTCTAATGATTTCATTACGTGTTATATTATCCTTGCTGTTATTGTTGGTTCCGGTGCGACAAGGATTGATGAATTTCCCTCAGCGTTGTGCGAGTAAAGCTCAGAACAGTATTCTGTCCATCGTTGTAGTATCTTTTCATCATCGTTGAGACATTTACCGCTTTTGTCATGGATCGTTGTTATCTTTGGGGTTGTTTCTTTCCCGTTAGGTCCTTGACAATTTTATAGGCTGCTTTGCTGTTGTTGTTTTTCAAATTATTATCAATCTCTTGGCATTGGTTGTCAATCCAAGTTTCCATTGCTACCTTCATCTCAGTTTTAACCTTCTTGTTAACATCATTGTACTCTCTTTTTTCCTTCTGGGTTGTTCTTTTTGTTTTTCAATTCACGGCGTTTGTCACAAAGTTCCAGAATTTCGTCGGTGACCCATGGATTCTTCTTTGGCCGATGGGTTTTCCAAGCACTTTCTGCTGCTGTTTCTGTGACAGCTTTGTTGAAGGGGTCGGTGAAGGATTCTATGTTGATGTCTTCATTTGCCAGGACAAGTAGAGGTGCAAATTTTCCTCCAATATTTGCTTGAAATGCTTCCTTTATGTTAGGGTCTTTTAGCTTCTCCAGATTGAACTTTAACCTGATGTTTCCTTTCTTTTGTTGTTTTTGAGGCGGAGTGCGAATGTCATGAGGACCATTTCGTGGTCACTTCCAATGTTCTGCTCCAGGGAAGCTTCTGGTTCTGGCAATGTTGACACTCGACTGGAAGCGTTGTTTTACCATGATGTAATCGATTTGATTGTGATATAATCCTCCAGGACTATGCCATGTTATTCTCCTGGACATCTTGTGTGGACCGAAGGTGTTCGTTATCTTCTGAAGATAACCTGAAGAAAGGATTGAACGTGTGTACAATTCCATAAATAATGAAGCGCCGTATCGTTTTGTCTGTTGCAAAAATCCAAAATCACAGTGTGCTACACGCATTTTTTTAAAGTATAGAATTTGTCACTATGATCTGTTGTTAATTCCAATTTGAAACCATCTTAGTTTAAGTTCTGGAATTCTCGTTTGGTTTTGAAACTTTTGGCCTGTTGATTTGTTTGTCCAAAACTCTTTCCCAATTTGCACATGAAGATGGTAGTTTCAGTGCACCAATCATCACATTATAAAAGATTTTTGATCCCTTGTTGTTTTCAATAATCGTTTCTATAACTTGTGTGCTTTCACTACAGCTGTTGCTCGTGACATGTACGTTATTTTCCCTCATGTATGTTTTAATTGGGCTTATGGATCCCATAAAATCTAGCGGACGAGCACTGAATTCATACTTTCAATTGAAAATCATTAAAAATTTTTTTTTAAAGACCCATCATCCTTTAGAAGATCTTTTATGTAATGGACATTTTTATCAGCCCAGTCCGGAAAATACATTGTTTTGTTATCTTTTTTAAATTTGTCACTGAAAAATATGGCTCCATTACAAAATCTTCTGGAATGGATATTTCAGTCCTATCGAAGAAAACATGAAATGCATCAAAAACATCTTTCCAAAACATATTAACTTTACCTTTTAAAAGCATTCTCAGGCCAAACTTTGCACCGAATGTATAGTTGGGACCCCAAAAAACAAAAAAATAACCTTTTTTTTGCCATGAATGATTTTTTTTCAAGAACTTCTCCTTAAAAAATATTTAGTGAAATGTGAAGTAATTTGGGTTGTTGCTAATGGCAATGGTGGCCATCTTGGATCAAAACAATGGTTTTTAGGAGGCTGCCTTATTTCACAAAGAAGAGTTTAATTGCCATGATTTTTTTTTTTGATTTACTGCCGACTGTTCAACAAAATTACAGAAGGGTTTATTCTAATATGAATGCACGTCAATTTGATGGACGAAGGAAAAAATGCATATTTCTGCTGAGAAAAAACATGTATGTAGGGATGATTGCAAAGGAATAACCCAAAAACTCTTTTAGATATAACCTCTTCTGAATATTTGTGCCTATGATTAGGAATGACTCGGCTGAGGGTTGAACCCTGACCTCGGGTGGATGGATGCCATAACCATGGACATCATGGTGATGCAGGGTCCTGTAGCCTGTGCACATGCATGCTCACCACCTGGTGCATTTTCATTAATTGACAGTTGGAACCCTTGAAGAATATTATTTTCCCTTGAAACTCTAGAATGTGAACAGCTCTCAACTGCAAGAAGCAACAAAAGACATCAATGAAAGTGCAAAACAAACAGGAACAAAACAACCTGCAGGACTTGAAATGTTTGCTTTCAAACGGAAAAAAATCAAACTGTTTCTTCTGCAAAGACAGGCAGGAACAGCTGTCGTCATTTCTGAAAACATACAAAATGAATTTAGATCAAAATTGAAAATAAACAACAAAGACACAAAGAACAAAATTAAAACTGTTTCTTCTGCAAAGACGGACTGGAACAGCTGTCGTCATTTCTCAAAACACATAACATGAATTTAGATCAAAATTAAAAATGAAAAAAAAAACATACAAACAAAGAAAAAAAATTCAAACTGTTTCTTCTGCAAAGACAAGCTGGAACAGCTGTCGTCATTTCTGAAAACATACAAAATGAATTTAGATCAAAATTGAAAATAAACAACAAAGACACAAAGAACAAAATTAAAACTGTTTCTTCTGCAAAGACGGACTGGAACAGCTGTCGTTATTTCTCAAAACACATAACATGAATTTAGATCAAAATTAAAAATAAAAAAAAAACCATAAAAAACAAAGAAAAAAAATTCAAACTGTTTCTTCTGCAAAGACAAGCTGGAACAGCTGTCGTCATTTCTGAAAACACATAACATAATTTAGATCAAAATTGAAAAAAAAACAAACAAACAAACAGAAAAAAACTGAAAAAGAGCTGGCAGTACACACTCCACCCTTCACAGGTTTTGTGGATTTCTTCCTGTCCAGACATAAATATGCATCATGCATAATTAGCATATGTACTCCACAATGCTGGTATTGAGTTGTCATAATAATGTTGAAAATAATTAAATTTACAATATTCTTAGCTTTCAACCCGTCTTTAGTATTACAGAGAACTGAGGTTTTGATTGATATGAAAGAAATTGACCCAGTACTTTACTTTTTGTGGAGACCTCATAATGATGGTACAGATGACATCGGCAAAAGTACTCCACATTGTCAGGTAAACAAGTATGTGTGTGTGTGTGTGTGTGTGACGTACAATAATTAGCCGAATTCGGAACATACACACGCACACATGTTTTCTGTTTAAGTAATCCCTACACAAAAACCATGGGTTACTGTACACGTACGGCGAGGGGTTAGTTCTACACAAAAACCATGGGTTACTGTACACCCACGGCGTACGGCGAGGGGTTAGCTCCTATACAAAAACTATGGGTTACTGTACACCCACAGCGTACGGCGAGGGGTTATTCCTTTTTAGAAGCATGGTTTCTGCACCCCCAGAAATACAGCGCGCAAAATTTTAGGCGACGTACGGGAAAGGTTAAAGTCCATGCAAACATGGCGCCAACATATCTTGCTGAGTTTATCCAAATGGCAACAACGCGATATGATTCAAATAATACATTTTACCACGTGTCCGCATTGATTTGTTCAAATCTAGTTTTTGCATTTTTTGGTCCATCTGTGTGGAACTCTCTTCCTCCGTCTGCCAAAACATGTCAATCACTGCCGTCCTTCAAATCAGCAATACATAAACATTTACTTGAACAATAAATCTAACCTTTTGATCATAGTCTCAACGCCCAACTTTTATGTTTGCTTCTATATTAGCTGATGATAATGTGTATGTATATGTGGGTGGGTGGGTGGTGTGTGGGTGTGGGTGTACGCGTGCGTGCGTGCATGTGTGGGCGTGTGCGTGCATGTGAGCGCGCACATACGTCTTGATTATGTTTGTGTAATTTTGTAATGGATTTTTTTTATCATTATTATTCTTATTACCATGTGCGAATGTCATTTAACGTTGAATTAATATTGTTTGGCACTGATGAAATCACTCAAACGGACGAAATATTAAATATTATTATACTATGGGCAAAATATTTCATCTACAAATGTAGATTTAATCAAAGTAAGCCTAGACTAAATTTTTTCGTAGAAGATTTGAAAAGAAACTGTCGTATTGAAAAAATATATATAGCTCCGAAATGCAGCTGTTTGAGTTTGAAGAAAATGGGCACCTTATTCGGGTCTGCTTGAGGAGTAAATGCCCAAAATTCTGTAAAAATATGCCTTTATAAAAGTGGAAATCGTCCCAAAGCCAAGATTGTTGTCCTTTTTTTTTAACATGTATATTGACTTATTTATGTGAATTATAGGCCTACTCAGCAATTAAATATAAGCGGTACACATAAGAAACAACAAACTTAAACTAAATGCTCCTGGTATTCTTTTTTTGTTTGTTTTTTGTTGTTGTTTGTTCCATGTTTCCTTGATACTAGGTAACAACCGGCAAGAAATAGTCGGACATCCATAAGCATTGCAAAAAGACAGGGAAAGGTGTGCATATGAGGGGGGGGGGCGATTAGGGAGAGAGTGAGACTTAGAGTGAAGTGCGAGTATAAGGGAAGGGGAGGGAGGGGGGGGGGGGAGGGGGGGAGGGGAGGGAGGAGGAGGGAAAGGGATGAAGCCGGCCTGGCCTGCTGGCGCGGCGTGGGCGGAAGGGGGAAACTGCACCACCACCTTCCAGCTGGGAGGTAAAAACACGGCGTGTCTCTGGCACCGCTTTACTGGCGCGTTTAATGTGCCTAAGTTTGTATTCATACATTTTTGTCTATTTTTTGTTCAATTCTTCACAATAGCTAGAAATATATATGTATTATTAGTTTAATGTATGTGTGAAAACCTCTGCGCACTGTCCTCTTTATGCGCATATGTAGTTCTCCTGTTACTGAATATAAAGCTTGTTTAAAAGAGAGAAAAAAAAAACTCCGGCCTGTGCCATATCACTATCACCACCCTCCTCTCATATGTAGTTCTCCTGTTACCTGAATATAAAGCTTGTTTAAAAGAGAGAAAAAAAAAAACTCCGGCCTGTGCCCATATCACTATCACCACCCTCCCTCTCATATGTAGTTTCTCCTGTTACCTGAATATAAAGCTTGTTTAAAGAGAGAGAAAAAAAAAAAACTCCGGCCTGTGCCCATATCACTATCACCACCTCCCTCTCCAGCCACCACCATCACCACCACCATCTCATCTCCCGACTCCCCCCCCCCCCCACGCCCCCTCTTCCCTTCCAGCCGCCCAACCGCCAAGACAATCATGCAGGGCACAGTACCAGGGCAAAGGCGAAGAGGTCGACAAAGGAAAAGATGGAGGATAACATCACGGAGTGGATCGGTCCGTGGGGTGTGATCAGTGATTTATTACACCCAACCTTTTTTTCTTTCTTTCTTTCTTTCTCTTTTCTGTCTTGTTCTTTTCCTATACCGTCGGTTCTTCTCCCCCCCCCCCCTCCCTCCCTCGCCCCCACACTCCCCTTCCCTGTCTCACTCACTATGGCTTCATAGTCCAGTCAAGGAACAGTTTTCATAAGGAAAAAATTGCAACAGTTTTGAAACCTCTTGCATTCGGTTCTATAAATCATCAGTAACATCATATCCAAAATCGAGAAAAATCGAGCCCCGGGGAAAATTTGTAAAAATTAAATAAACATTTGACTTGACTTGACTTGACTTGGTTCCTTAGCGTCGGTCCGTGGGGCACCCTGAAGCAGTGCAACACCCTTCTCTTCTCTCTGTTCCTGCCTCGAAAATGTATTTCCAGCCGCAGGGCCTTTTTCCACTCGTGATGTTATCCCCCAAATTCTTTTCCTTTGTCGACCTTTCGCCTTTGTCCTGGTACTGTGCCGCATGATTGTCTTTGCAGGCCTGTTATCGTGTGATGTGCCCTTACCATTTAGTTTGCATTCTTTTTACTGAGGTTAGGAGATCGACATATGGCATTTCATTTCTCGATCGCTTTTTAACTTCCACATTGCTGATGTGATCTCGTATGAGATGCAGGGATGTCTGAAGACACTCATTTCCATTGTTTGGATCTTTTTCTAAGGTCTGTTTCAACGCCATGTCTCACAAGCATTAAGTATATCGCCCATTGACTAAGGATCGCATCGTTATTCTTTGAGCTGAGGAGAGTTTTTATTTCCCCAAAAGAGGGTAGCTTAGATAGCGTACCCCTGTGGTCTGAGCGGGGCCCGTACAGCAAAGGATGCGCTGCTGGCCGCTTCCTTCTCTGAGTCACTAACGATGTATGAAAGGGCGGGCCCCCAAACCTGTGCGTACAACTTCCGGTTTGTCGTGGTAACGGGAGTTTGGCAGCCAAAAATCGTTGAGGTAAGCATTCCTTTTCCTTTAATTCAGCGGTTGTTATGCGTTTACATAAGACAGTGTTATGACTTTGTGTTGTGGAGGAATTAGAGGGGCGAAAACTATCGACTTGTGCAAGTAATTACCCTATAACTGATAACGCGGCCGTTTACTCGGCGTACAAGCGTGTAAACCAAACCATGCCTGTGCTCGAGAGATGCGTAGTCGTGTGAAAGTTGTGCTCCGCGCAGCTTTGTCTTTATGTCTCCTTCTTGTATGCTTGTGTTATATTTTTCAGTACTTTTGTAGATTCAGTCTTCGTTTTGGTATTATAGTGGGTTTGCTTGGTTCATTTTTTGGAAACAGAAGCGACCTGCAGTAACACTGCTCAGCATGTTGCAATGGCAGAGGAAACAAAACACCGATCCCGCGCTGATTCATCAAAAAGGCGGGCGACCCCAGCCAATGTTGGTAAGTTAATTAAAACTTGTCTCCCTCTCTATTCTCTTTTCTCATCTCTCTCTCTTTCTCTGTGTTTCTTTTTTTTTTTTCTCTCGTGTGGTTGGGGGTGAAAAAAAAAAAAAATAGTGGGTAGTGTGTGGGGGGGTTGTTTTTGTGTTTGGGTTGTGTGATTTGTCAGTGTGGTGTTTTAATTGTATTTTTTATCTATTTTTTTTTTCTATCCTTTTTTTTTTTGGTTGGGTGTGTGTAAATTTGGGGAAAAAAGAGAGGGTGAGGAAGGGGGAGAGAGAAGAAGAGAGGAAAGAAAGCTTTTGTGTTTTGACATGTTTACTGTTTAATTACTTCAACTGTGTGGAACATCAAAATGCAACCTCAAATAATACATAGTGCCTAAGTGGTATGCATACAATTATGATGCTCTCCTTCTCTCTTCTCTTATCTCTCTCTCTTCTCTCTCTTCTCTCTACTTCTCTTTCTTCTATCTCGATCTCATTCTCACACACACACACAAACACTCACATCAATTTCAGATTGATATGTTTTTAACCTTTTTGATTTCACCAGACTTGTCAGTGAGTGTGAGTCATTGCAGCAGTACCAATGCTCTTTAGGATGAGACAGACAGTCGGAATTTCTGTTTGGTTAATAAAATTTATGTTTTGATATCAAGCAAGGACTTGGGTTTCGATACCAAATAAAATGATGGATCCTTATACTTTGTGTTGTGGTGTTATTAAATTTATAATATATATAAAAAAGATATATATATTTTTTTATTAATTAATTATAATATATATATATATATATATGTTAAATATATGTGGGTTGTGTGTGTGTGTGTGTGTGTGTGTGTGTGTGTGTGTGTGTTGGGTGGTGTGTTTTGTGTGAGAGAGAGAGAGGAGGCCTAAAAGGCTTTGTTTGTAGTCTATATGATGAAACCGTGACGTATGGCTTTTGACTACATCATTGCAGTTCAAGAGTACATGTAATCAATTACTATTTATGTGTATAACAAAAAGACGATGTGTTCTGCCTTTACCATGACTTCAAAAAATCACCATGCACACACATAAACATGCACTGACACACACACTAAACATAACCTCTCTCTCTCTCTCTCTCTCTCTCCTCTCTCTCCTCTCTCTCTCTCTTTTCTCTCTCTTCTCTCTCTCTCTCTCTCCTCTCTCTTCTCTCTCTCTTCTCTTTTTTTTTTTTTCTTTCTTTCTCTCTCTCTCTCTTCTCTCTCTCTCTCCTCTCTCTCTCTCTCTCTTCTCTCTCTCTCTCTCTCTCTCTCTCTCTCCTCTCTCTCTCCACACACAAACACACACACACAACAACACACACACACACACACCACACACACACACACACACACACAGAATGGAAACTGTTTACTTCAATGAGCGGCCCTTGTAAAACAACCAACACTTGGACATCACTGAATTTTGGATGCCCGAACTTAATTGTCATTACAGAAACCCATTCGATGAAATACTGCCCATTAACTGAACGATATAGAGTCTATGCTCAGGGCTTGCCCGTTTTGAAGCAAGAATCCTTGAAATGACGGGAGCAATTGTAGCCCTGTCGGAGTTGAACGATTTATCTTGTCTGTTGATTTTTGTTGATCAGCTGCATTCTCCACTCATCGTTCGTACCTTTCGCCGGTAATTTGTGAAATGTTTAAACCCTTTGTGTTTAGATTTCTGGGCGGGACAGCCAACAATGGCACAGTTTGAACCCCCCCATATTAGATGCGATGTGGTTTTTGGTACAAGAAATTGGAGTGTTCATGCGAAAAAAACGGATTTTACACCGTCCGACACGCGTGTTCCACACATTGTTTACTCGCTAGAAGCTGCCACCGGAAGTTCTTTACGCCCAAGTTCGGCCGTCGGTCGCGAGCAGTACTTCGCGCGGCCCTTGGCTCTTGTTAGTCCCTTTGCTGTACGGTCCTGGTTGAGGCGACTCTTTAGAGATTTCGGTCTTGATCCTTCATCTGAGATTGTTGCCCCAAGTACTTAAATGTGTTGACTGGCTCAAGCTTTTTTTTGTTGATGGTTGTCTTGGGTAAAGCCGATTGGGTTGTTAGTCATGACCCTTTTTCTTTTCGCACTTTTCCATGGCATAATCAGCAGAGGTGTTGTTGAGTTGTTGATCAGGTGCACTAGCTCTTGTTCGTTTCCAGCTAGTCCCTCTATGTCTTTTATGGAACTATCAGCGCAAATGTAAAATATTTGTGTTTCCATTATGATTGATAGTGCTAAAAAAAAAAGTCAATTTGAAATATTTGTTTAGTCATTTTGTCACAATTTGACCGCACGTTTTGTGTAGATAAACAGGTTTGAGTGCAGAAGTAAAGCGGAGTACGTGCCAGTTTGCCGCGTGAAACGTGGGTGGCCGGGGAATGCGTGCGTGCGTGCGTGCATGCGTGCGTGCGTGCGTGCGTGTGGGTGTGTGTGTGTGTGTGTGTGTGTGTGTTGTGTGTGTGTGTGTGTGTGTGTGTGTGTGTGTGTGTGTGGTGTGTGTGTGTGTGTGATGTATACGGACTACCACGTAGTTAAAAAATGAAACTGTGTGCGTGCAAGGTTGCGTTTGCATGTGTGTGTGTGTGTGTGTGTGCGCGCGCGATAGAGAGAGAGAGAGAGAGAGAGAGAGAGAGAGAGAGAGAGAGAGAGAGAGAGAGAGAGAGAAGAGAGAGAGAGAGAGAGAGAAGAGAGAGAGAGAGAGAGGAGAGAGAGAGAGAGAAGAGAAAGTAGGTGGGCATTGCAAGGGGAGAAAATAAATCTGCAACAACACTTTTTTTTTTTTTTTTTTTTTTTTGGTCTCTCAACAAAAGAATGCTGTGACGGGAAAATCAGACATGGTGGGATTGGGGGAGAGGGGGTAGGGGCTTGGAGGTGGAGAGAGAGAGAGGAGAGAGAGAGAGAGAGAAGAGAGAGAGAGAGAGGGGAGAGAGAGAGAGAGAGATGAGAGAGAGAGAGGGGAGAGAGAGAGGGGGGGGGAGGAGGACGAAAAGGGTTGAAAAGAAGGGATCGATCCGGGAGGGCCATTCATTTTTCGCAAGGCATGAAAATTCATACATGCCAATCTTGTACGAAAGCCTTTTCAAAATCTATGGAAACTAATAGCCCTGGTATATTTTTGTGATCCAAATAGTATATCATATCATACAAATCTAGGGAATTCATCAATATTTCTTTTTTACAAGCGGGGCGGAGGAGGGGGGAAGTGTTTACAGTGTGGCCCTGTTCCCCAGGATGAGCGCTGGGAGGACTGAATAGAGGAAGGAGAGGCGGGGGTAGCGATGTGAGGTGGGCTGGGGTGAAAAACTATTTTCGAGTCCTTCTTCTGTCCTAACCATACATTACAAGTTTTTTTTTAAATTTAATTTTAACCCCGAAATATTTTCAAATTCTTCTTGTGAAATAGTGCAGTACCACAAATAGTGATGTATACTATCTCTCTCAATTTGACAATAACTGCATCTATCGCTATCCCTCAAACCCATTCTGTTTAATATGATATTGGATACAAGAATTCTATGACAAATTTTCAATTGGAACCACCTGAATTTATTTCTTTTATTTTTCTCGCAATTAAACAATTCAACGCATAATTATGAACATTAGTCGTTTTTGAGGACCCATAAGTTGAGATTGTTATACAATGATGTCATTACGTTTGTTTTTAAACTTAAACCTGTTCTGTTAAATGCATGTGATATGCCTTCCTGAATGGCAGTAAGCTTGGTTGTGTTGAATGTGGTCATGTATTTCATTCCATACTTGAGAGAGAGGGGAGGGGAGAGAGGGGGAGAAAAGAGAGAGAGAGAGAGAGAGAGAGGGTGAGGAGAGAGAGAGAGAGAGAGGAGAGAGGAGAGAGGGAGAGAGAGAGGGGGAGAGAGAGAGAGAGAGAGAGAGAGAGAGAGAGAGAGTGTGTATATCGCGCCTATAGCTGATAACGTCTGGTTTCTTTTCGTTTTATTTTATTCCTTTAATCTTTTCGTACACTTCTCTTTCCTCCCCACAACTTCAACTTCCCTACCCTTCTCTTATCTGTTTGCTCTGAGGGTTTTTTTTTTCTCCTAAAATCTCTCTCTCTCTCTCTCTCTCTCTCTCTCTCTCTCTCTCTCTCTCTCTCTCTCTCTCTCTCTCTCTCTCTCTCTTCTCTCTTCTCTCTCTCTCTCTCTCTCTCTCTCTTCCCAGTATGTCGGGGGTATTTCACCATGATTTATGTCTTCACAACGACCCCCCTGATTTGGCACAATGACCAACAATATTCTAGTAAAAGTAGTAGTAGTAGTAGTAGTAGTGGTAGAAGTAGTAGTAACAGTAGTAGCAGCAGGAGTGGTCAGGATATTGCACGGCAACGAATTTGACCGGAGCAACGAATTTGACTGCGACGGTCGCAGTCAAATTTGTTGCTCCAGTCAAATTCGGTGCCGTGCAATATTATGTATATGACCACTCCTGATCCGGCACATGTACCTGTGCGATACGATGCGCTATAGACAGTTTCTGCCACTTCTTACCTCCCTGCCCATCTCTGTGGTGACCTACATGTATCCTGTTTTTCTTCTGTTGTTATTGCTGTTGTTGTTGTTTGCCGTTTAATTTCTTGGGTCCATGACATAACTCAAGTCCTTAAACACAAAACAAAAACAAAAGAAAAACCTTTAAAAGATCAGAGTACACAATTGAAGGATCAGGCCGGTATGACAGACGCTCCGTTTGGGATCGGGTTCGACCCGGGATTCGAGCGTAGGGCGGGGAGGAAAGAAGAGGGAAGAGAGTATTGGTGGTTCGG
>JAFLJL010007683.1:0-10203 GCA_018398815.1 Conus ventricosus | reverse complement strand
TTTAAAGACGGTAAAAGTAATGTAGCTGTAAATTTTGCGTATGGAAATCGCTTTTCCATTCCCTTAGTTTTTGGGTTTTGTTAAAATCCCCATGCACCATACTTTTCAAGGAGCTTTAAAAAGACAGATTGTCAAAACGAACTAACTTTTAATGAATACAAACGTGTTATCAGATCATCAGACACCGAAGCAAAGTACAGCATTTCTGACATCTCGTTAGAGTTTGACGTTTTTTAGCAACCCTAATTTAGCAAGGCTGATTGAGCAACAATATCAGTCAAAATTAGCAATATATTACGAAAGAGTGATTCATACAACATATCCAAAAGCAAGGCAGACACTATATGGAATTTTAATCTTAGTGCCGCAGCAAGATCACTTAAAGGTATTTTATTGCTGTGTGAAGATGAAGAACCATTCAAAAGAGGAAGTGAAAAGTTTATTAACCCAAAAATAACGAAAGTTACAATGTTTGATTGAGGGTAGTCCTAACCAAATCTACGCTAGCGGGCTTAGACCTTATCAGCATTTTGACGAATAAGAAAATTGTTTGGGGGTGGGAGGTGTAGAAGTCCAACAGTAGACCCTGTGTCTAAAGATCTACACCTTCACAATGTTAGGCTTGATGATTATTTAACAACGAAATACGGTTTGTGGATTGACCTAAGGTCAACAGAGGATAATCAGTTGCATGGAAGTGGGAGAACGGTTAAAGACGTAATAAACATTCAAATTGATAAAGAAAAAGATGCTGATAAACCACTTAATGTACATTTGTTTTTAATATATGATGCGCAGCTGAATATTCAAGATAACAGATTAAAAGATATACAATTTACTAATTTTTTTTTTTTTTTAAAAAGCATGTCTGTTCAGCATTATCCAAAAGTACCTAAAGAAGAGATAGTAGGCAACTCTGCTGCTATAGAAAGCCCTAACATAAAAAACCTTCAGATTAACCAAAACATTACACAAATGCAACAAAAACTAGAGCAGGACCTTTCAAAATACAGCAAACAAACGAAGGTATTCTGCTGCCTTTAATGATGTTAATATGTTAATACTGGAACATCAACTATAAGTGCTCTATCAGCAGGGACAAGTGTTGGTCTCTTAGCAACAGGTGTTGGTGCACCCGCAGCTTTACCTCTAGCGGTTTGTCTTTAACTCTCGGCCTGTGCTCATTAGCTGTAAGTACTGCTAGCAAAAAATTAAAAAAATAAAACTCCAAAAGCACACAGCTATAGTTCAACTAATAACAGCTAAACTTAGTTCCTTCAAACTGACAATAAATAAAGCACTAGCTGACTCAAACATCACAGATGAAGAATTTAGTCGTTTACAGGCCGATTTGAGGACTACAAAAGACAAAAGTTTGATCTTCAAAGAAAGGCAAGGGCAAGTTTTTCTCAACAGCCAGACACCGAGCAGATAAAAAAGGAAATGTTTAAAAAAAATAAACGAAACATTAAACTCTGTTCTAAACAGCTCACATTAACAACGCCAAAGGGTGTTTATACTTTAGTTTATGAGTCCAAGCGCAAAAGACCGTTGATATTGATTCTGATTAAGTTTTTTTTTAATTTAAATAAATATTTTGAGTTAGAAAAAAAACTCAGCATGGATAAGATTATAGAAGGTCCAGGCAAATTTTTTGAAGCAATGTTTAAAAGGAAAGAAAATGTATCAAAGTTTTAAAATTGATATCGTTAGTTGTCATTGATTCGCAAACTTTACGGGCAATTTGTTGTTCATGCTTTTTAATAAGTTCCCAGGAAAAACTAAAAATTAGACCCCAGTTAAAGAAAAGGTTTTTACCCTTTTTTTAATGATATATAACAATAAAGAAAAAAAAATTTCTAAGTCTGGGTCTCTTTAAACAGCGGTTTTTCTTTCTTTTAATGATTTAAAACCCCTGGTTGGGCAGCCCGGGCTTACCCCAAGTTTGATGGGGCCCGCTGAAAAAGCCAAAATGCGAGGCGGGGGTTTGGTCGAGGGCGAAGTCATAAAAGTTCCAGTTTAAAAAAACGGGGTAAATTTTGCCCCGGATTGTAGGAAAGTTTTTAACTTTCCCATTTACCTCCAGCTTTAAATTCCCAAAAAAAGCATTTTTTAAACATAAAGAATACAGACAAAAAAGGGTTTTATGTGGTTGCGTTCTTGCAAAGGCTGCTCACGCCCAAAAAAAAACGCGAGGGGAGTGTCTAACTTTAAACCTTCCCTTCAATGATCTTAACTTTAGTGGAAACCCCTTTCCCTGTTAGCGGGGACAAAATTGACAGTTTGAAAAACAAAACAAACCAAAAACTTTTAAACGTATACACGGGGAGAGGAAAACAAATCTATTTCCCCCTTTAAAAAGTGACTAAGAACAGCCATCGTTGGCAAAAAGGGAAAAAAAATTTTGACTTACTACTGAGGTTTTACCTTTCGGGGCTACTGCTTTTCACAGGGATACGCACAATGAGTAACTAATGCGCTACTTCAAAAATGGGCACAAACAAAGAATTCTGTAAAAAATTTTTTTAAAAAAGAATTCCATCCGTTAAAGCCGAAAGGGAAACTTAAGAAACATTGGGACCCGGCCCATTTTGCTGAAATTACGGAACAAATTTTAACGCTCGGAAAGGCAGAAAAAGTTATTTTAAAAAACGGAAAAACGGATGAAAACAAAGCCCATATGTTGTTTACGCAGACCTTGGGAATCACTCATTGTTCCTTTTTGAAGGCCCAAACCCCCACAGAAACTTCCAAAAAAAAGGGCTTAAAGAGTAATCAAGATTTGTTCATTTTTCCCTTTTATCGTTTTTCCCGGGCGGGGTTTGGGGCCCCATTCAAAGCCAGAATTGTTAGGGGAGTTTGCTTGGGGAAATTTCTTCTTAGAAAGCAGAAGCAAGTGCGTAAAGTCTGTTCTAAAAAATCTGAATTTTTTCTGAAATCAAGTTTACGGCCCGAAGCCAACAAAAAGTATGATCAAACACTCAATGTTGGATTTGTGGGTTTTGAAAAAATAATGTCTAACAGTGAAGGCGGACGGGAGAGGAAGCCAAATCCAAAAAGTAAAGGACCAAAGATACATTTGCGGAAAGTTCAGAGGAGCAGCCACCAGTTTAAATTTCAATTTCAACTAAAGTTTGATCCAAGACATGGAAAATTTCCCTCTTCCCTTTTTAAAATTGCGAAGGGGGGCGGGGCTCCCCACCTTATAATGCAAACAGTAACACCCCCAAAAGCCCCGTATAAAAATGGGTTGCACATTTCGAAAAGTACATGTGGGTTTTACTTTAAAAAAATGTTTTTTTAAAGTAATGCAAAAAAACAAGATGGGTTTTATTAGGTCGCGGGCTATGTCCCTTTAAAATCCCGCCCAAAAACCCGAAGATATTTTGCCCAAAATCTTGTTAGAAAGGGGCGTTTACCCTTAGGGTACATGAAAATTTGGCCCCCAAAAATTTGGCGAAGATTAAAACTTCCACCCAAAAGGGGCGTTCTTTTTTAGTCTTTGAGGAAAGGACTTTAGTGATTCTGATTACCGGGGAGGGTCAAAAGCAAGGCAGAAATTAGAGTTAAAAAGATGGGAGACTTCATGTTCATCTTGAGGCTGCCCTTTTTTTTGTTGGGGAACGTCTTTGGGAAAATTTTTAGAAAGACCTGCTGAAACCCTTATAGGGCCCGGATCCCCCCGCATTACAATTTTTGGCCCCTCCCGGGATGAGTTGGGATGCTTCTTAAAGTTTACTGGAATAAGATTTATTTATTTTTTGACCTGCCAATTTTTTCGATGATTGGAAAAAAGGATTGGGGTGGAGGAATTGTATGGGGTCGCATCTTTACTGTTGAAGCCCAAAAAACAAATACCTTTGATGATTATGATTCCCAAATAAAAAAATCTAATTTCATGTATTTAGATGCAAACAATCTGTATGGTTGGGCTTTTGGCGCAAATTCCAGTAGTAACTTTAAAAAAGCAATTTTTACGCGAAACTGAAAAAAATTCAAGGGGTTTTTAAAATGGTTGGGAAATTTGACGTTTTTTGATCAAAAGCGTGGTTTCCCTTCTAGAAGTTGATTTAAATAAACCTCATGGAATCCATGACCTAATAAAAGGGTACCCCTTAGCAGCAAAAAAAAGCCTAAAAATGACAAAAAAAGAGCCACCCAAACTTGTGCCCAATCTTCGAGGTTTAAACCCAAAAATTTGGGCTGTCATTACGACTTCTACAATTTTATTTTAAAACATTTGGGTTTTAAGTTGCAGTGTTCTTTGTTTAATTTCTTTTGACAAGAACATTCGTGAAAAACCTTTTTCTGAAGAACAATGATCTCAGAAAATAAATCCACGATGCTTCAGAAAAAACTTTTTCAAGTTGATGAACAACAGCTGTTTTGGAAAGGGGCTATTTGGAAAAATCCGCAAAGCGCAAAGAGGGCCCGATTTGGGCACCAAGGAAAAGAAGAAATTAAGCTGATTCAAAACCTAAATTTATCGGATTTGAAGGGTTTCATGATAAGCTTTTTGGGTTTAAAGATGAAAAAAAAAATCAAAAAAAGGGCAAAAACCCGTATTTTTGGGTTTTTTGTTTTAGAAATTTTCAAAGCTTTTGATGTTAGGAAAATTTTTTTTTTGGGCTTTCTTTTTAAACCCCCTTTTTTCCCGAGTCCCCAAAATATTTACACGATCAGATAGTTTTGGGTTTTGATTTTTCCCTACTGGAAAAAATCTATAAAAACCCCCTGGAAATTTGAAGTTGCTAAAGGGCATGTGGGATGGGATGACACATCTTTAAATTTCCCTAAAGTTCACCTTTTTCATTCAAAATGTTAATAAGAAGGTTTTTTGGAAAGATGAAGGATGTTTTTCTGGGGTTTTGATTAAGGAGTTTTTTTGGTTTAAAAGGGCGAAAAAAATACGTATTTTGAGCCAGGGGGGAAAAAATTAAGAAAGCAAAGGGAATATCTTGCAGTGTTTTTGAGTCAAACAATCGAGACAACTACAAAGAAAAAATTGTTCAAAAACTACTTTTTTATCTTTTACGTAAAATCCCATCAATCTACTTTAGATCAACCCAAAAGTTTTTAAAAAAAAAGTCTCTCGACAGACCAACCCCAAAAGAGTTTTAAAAAATCCCGGGGTTTTCATTTGCAATTGGACATTGGAGGGGAAAAACATAATTACATGCCTTCTTCATTTTTTTCCCCAAGTTTTTTTATAAGGCTCAATCAATTTTCATTATCCAAATTTAGGGCAAATTTTTTCTCATGTTTGCTTGATGTGCTCGATTTTTTTTATTATTTCAAGATATTCTTTATCCCATATTTGATAATCAAAATTTGGGATTTTGGGCTGTAGGCGATCTGGATGCATTGCCATGTGCCGATGAATCCTCGCAAATGTTTCCTTAATAGTAGAACTCGTATCATATGATTCTCGTATTAATTCCAAGTCTCTTCTTTATCATTCTTGTTTCATTCTGCACTTCCTTCTGAGCTTCCATTTTAGACTCAACTATATTATGTAAATTAAAAAATAATTAAGCAACTGGAACTGTGTCTGGTGGGATTATCTGCAGTTCTTCCTTCCACAAAAGATCTTTGAGGAGCTGGTTGTTTTGTTGTGTCAGTTTCTCGTAATAATACACGGGCGGATTCATTTTTACAATTCTTTTTATTTCATATGGATCAACACTCCAAAATGGATCGGTTGCCCTGATGCGAGTGTCCCCTTCTGCTTCCCCCGGTAAATAAAGGGTACCTTACTTTTAAACCAAACGGTAATAGAAAAATCACAATACCACTCATCTAATTTTCGGCCACGTGGCCTTTTTCAAGAGAAAAAAAACAAAAACAATGCAACTATGTAATGTCCATCTTCGGTGGCTGGTCAGGGCAAAGAATTGACGTCATAAATATCTTACGCAATTTCTGACATCATAATGGATGTCATCAACAAGGGAACAAAAAAAAAAAAGGGGGGGGGGGAGGTGGGGGAGGAAGGGGTGCAAGTTGTGTGTGTGTCTGTGTGTAGTTATACAGTAACCAATGTACTCCAAAAAACATAACAACACGCTTCATAAATCAACAATGAAACTGCGACCATAGTCCTGTCTGTGACTGTGCATGGCATACAAGAACTGTCACCTGAAAAATATATATAAATTTCCTGCAATTCATCAATGTTGTTTTACAGGTAAATCTAGATAGGGTTGTTACAAATTTGTCTTAACATTACATCCATTTGGCACCTTGTATCCAATGTCCTTATCCATTTTTCTTCAGCAATAACCCTGAAGTTTTTGCTTTCACTGTAATTTTTGCCAACACTGAAAAACCAAGGTTCCCACGAATGCTAAAGGAAATGTCGCATTTTTGGGCTTTCTTTTTGGAACTTGATTCATCTGTTTTCCGCTATTCTTTTTTAAATAACCCCGGGTTTCCCCAACAAAACTGTCTTATTGCACCTTTTAAACACAACAGAGCATATAAAAATTTCTATCCCCCAATGTCACGTTATCTAAATTGCGAAATTTCTGCATAAAGAAAGCAAAAAACTTCGCAAAAAATTTAGAGTAACGTGACAGGAGCATTTTATTCCCTTGATATCTTAATGGAGTGTCCTGCGGTCCCTTGTACCCATCGTCCAAAAGCGAGGCCCCCAAAGGGGGGTACAGGATGCTTAAAGGGGGTGAAGACGGGCTTCTCTGGGTCCTCCCCACACCTTGGGGGTTTTCTTTTTCTTCTTTCCTTCTTTGCCTTAACTAGCCCCCGGAAAAAGGGGCCCAGGACGGTGAGGAAAGACCCATGACCACGGGGAAAGTCCTTTTGACGTGGAAAGACTAAACTTTGGATTCTCTCTTGGGGGCACTAAGCCCGTTGGGCGAAAGTTTGCTTTCTGGAGTGGCACTGTCTTCATCTGTCCCTGGGCAGGGGGGTTTGGGCTGTGGGGTGTGCTCGGCACTGGAGGGTGGGGTTTTTTCCCGGTGGGCCTGCAGTATGAAAAAACGGGCTGGTACACCCCTGGGGATCTACTTTACGGCTGTTATGAGCGCATCTTTTATCTGATTTACCCTGTTCAGGGGAGTTTTGTCCTTTATACTTAAAGGAGTGTCCTGCACGTGCCCGTACCCATCGTCAAAAAAGCGCAAACCTCCCAAGGGTCGTACAGGGCTGCTCTAAAGGGGGTGAAGACAGTGCTTCTCTGGGGGCCTCCCCAGCACCTTGGGGTTTCTTTTCTCTGTGCAACAAAAAACACAACAGTATACCCAAAGGCAATAAACGCGATTTCTTTCTCGTTTGTTTTTTGAGGTTGATAAAAGCCCTAATTTGGTGGGGGGGAAAGTTTCGATTGGTTTGCCCGTTACTAGTAAAATTCTTTATTGCTTTATCAACATCTTTAAATGTGTAAACTGCATGTCCTGTTTTTTCGTTTGTCGTTAAAAAAATCTAAATGCTAAATTTTCTGCTTTTATAGTTATTTGTGCGCGGCTAGTTGCTCCATAGCTTTGTTATGTCTTTTCCTCGCCGTCATCCCCCAGTTTTTCTAAATCATAATTACTTCCCCTAAAAACAAACGATTTACTATGCACCACCCTTTATCATTACGAGTGAAGCCATTTTATAAATTTTTTTTTTAAAATTTTTCATATTTATACTGTCGGAATTATTTTCCCGCTTAATAAAAAATCTTTCGTAGCAAATGAAGCTGTAATAACAGCAATCAGCTTTGTGAGTCTTCAAAGTCTAGGTTTGCCAAGATCTGCCGGTTTTATTTTTAACAGGCTTTTACCAAGCATCGTGTATCCTACACTTAGACCTCCAATAACAGCAGAATGGTATACAAGGTTGGTAACAGTTTTTTCGGTGCTCATTTTTAAAAAATAAAATAATTATAATTAATAAAAAACATGAACAGCGAATGATCTACTAAACCTTCCTGAACTTATGATTTACAAATGATCAAGTTGATGACCAAGCTATTATGCCCAAAAAGGAAAGGCTGTATTCTTTGGGCGCGTTGTGGGAAAAAACAAAACAGTACCTGGGAATAAATTCAGCATAGAACAGATTCAACAGATGTCCCCACAAGACATTGTAAGTATCACAACAGGTATGAAGCGCAATAGGGTCCAAAATTTGGTAAAAAGTGTCGGGCAAAGGGTTTTCTTAGTTTGTACACTAAACTAGTCAGTAGATTGCTCCCATTGATTCTGAACAAGATTTTATGTATGATTTAACGCAGGATCCAGTTTTAACAAAGTCATTAGAGTCTCTAGGCTGTGATCTATACTACAAATTTGGAACATTACTGTCGCCATTTAAACATGGGATTAATTACATTTAATCATATAGATGTTGCTTCCCCTTTAAAAAAGAACCAAGCCAGAAAATCAGCAGAATCAGAATCAGAAAACTTTGAATTTAGGTGGAGAAGTGGACCAGTAAAAAGCCTCCTCATCCTGGGCGTGTTGCAGCAGGAAAAAGATTAGCAGAGTGGAAAAACAAACAAATTAAAATTACAAACACATAATATAATCATAATGAAAAGTGCTAGAGCCGCAGCCAGTTGTTTCAACACCAGCTTAAAAACACCAGAACAAGTTGATTCAAAAACCTACAACAACAACAGGGTTGCCTACGCCGCCAAAGTCTTCATGGAATTTTCTTAAAGCAATTGTCATTTGTGGCGGCAATTGCTGCTGGGGGTGGTTATTCCCGGGTTTTAAAATATATAAACAAAGACAGTAAAAACCAAGCAGTCAAACAATCTCTGCCACTAAATACAGAAGCCGAACACAAAGCATGCCAAAACCGTCAACAACAAAAGATCATTTTGATCCATTTAAATGGACTAATATTTCAAGAACCCTTTAAAAAATAATTATAAGTTGAATTGAATAAGAACTTGGTAGAACTTAGAGGATGACTTATTATGATCTTAGGTTGACTTGATCAAGAACTTAGGGTGACTTAATTAAGAACTTGATTAAGAACTTGAGATGACTTGAGTAAGAGCTTAAAGGTGACTTGATCAAGTTCTTGAGGTGACTTGAGTAAGAACTTAAATGCGACTTGAGTAAGAACTTAAAGGTAACTTGATTAAGAACTTAAAATGACTTAAGTTAAAAACTTAAAGGTGCCTTGATTAAACACTTGGTAAGACTTGAGTAAGAACTTAAAGGTTACTTGATTAAGAACTTACGTGCGTGCGTGCATGTGTTGGGGGTGTATGTGCATGCGTGGGGGGCATACATAGGGATGGGGGTGGGGTGGGTGCAATACTTATTTATGTTTGAATGGGAATTTAACTGTAACTAGGCCAAACGTGCATGCCGGCACGTTTGGCCTAGTTAGAGGGCTTGCAAATCTATGTCAAACGGGTAGGCATGCACGTTTGACATAGATTTGCAAGCCCTCTAACTGTGTCAAACGTGCCGGCATGCACGTTTGGCCTAGTTCTATGGCCCAAGCAAATAAGCACTGTGACTTGGTAATTAGCGAACAGTGCTACACCCACTATAATTACCATTAACAACACTGGCTTGGAAACTACGTGCGAACAGCCATTTATAGTAACAAGTCAGCAAGGTTAGTTTCACCGCCAGCACACGCCTCTCGCCTATTTCACAAAGAGTTTCACAAAGAGTTTCACAAAGAGTTTAACTCTCCTCTTTTCATCCGGGCTTAGGACCGGTATTGGCGGGTTAGTGTTTTTTGGCGGCTCTTGATTGCCAGGGTAGTACACCTATCACCGAACATTTGGAGCTTTTTGAATAAAACAGCGCCATTGTTTAGAAATGGAATCATTTCTTCAAAAGTTAAAAGCTTTTCAAAGTTAACAACATCTCTTTCAAATATATCAGCTAAATCTCTGTCTTGAATTAACAAGCTTTCAAGGTGCTTGTGTAGTTCACATTAGTAGGTTCTCGTTTATTTCTTTCTCCTCACCTTCAAAAAAAGCAATACTTCTCTTTGGCTTAGGAGGTAAAGAACTGGGCCCGCCTGATTTTCGTTTGTTTAGATACTCCGCCATACAGTTGTAATAAAACACATTATCACCTATAGCAAAAGCGTTCCTTGTGAACAAAACATGTCCGTCTGCATTGAAAGTCATGGCTAAACTGGAGGCGCTGGTTGGGGGGCGTGGTTCTAAACGTCATGTCATCACGGGGGATTGCTCCTTTCAATCATAGACCCAACAACACAAAT
>JAFLJL010007680.1:10000-29341 GCA_018398815.1 Conus ventricosus | reverse complement strand
ACACCCCCTCGGAAGCTCCATCTACATGCTAACCTCACGCGTTGGTCTCCCTCTCAGGGTACAGAACAAATTCCCTCGGACAGCCCATCTAAAATGCTAACCTCCGCATTGGTTTTTCCCTCTCGGAGACAGACACATTCCCCGGACAGCTCCATTTTCACTGAAAACCTCACACTTTTGGTTTTCCCCCTCTCAGAGGTACAAACAAATTCCCCAGACAGCTCCATCTCATGCCAAACCTCAGGGGTTTGGCCCCGGCCTTCCCAAAATTTCAGGGTTTAAAATCAAAATTTTCAGACTTCCTCTCTCGCTTAGACTTCCTTTGCTGTGGGCCTTTGGCTTTGCCGGGCCCCTCAAGCTGGTGCTGCCGTGACCTAAGCCCCCTCAACTTCCGGACCGTTTAAAACTGTAAACCTACTGAAGTCTATGGTTTAACTAGGTTTGTTTGGGGTTCCCCAGTGTAGACAACGAAAGTTTGGGTAAATTTTTTTGCTGCTAGAAAGAGGATTGATTTCCTCAACCCATCTAAAACTAGGCTCAGTTCTTTGAAGCCTCCCCAAGATGGCCGAAACTTTCCCAACCCCACCCAGTTTTACAAAGTTTTAACAAGTGCCACTGGTAGCCCTACAGCTGGGTAGTTTGGTGCCGATTTCTCAAGAGCCACTTTTGCATCCACTGTCGTCTTTTATAAAACAGAAGCTCAGGGTGCTTTTCATGATATGTTGCATTTTCCCGTAGACATGTTTTTTAGGTTTGGGAACAAAAGAGTCGACTTAAACTCTTTTCAAAAAGAAGACTCCCCTGAAAAAATTTTTCAGGTGTCCACTTTTTGTGACTTTGTTGTATCTGAAAAGAAAAATTTTTTTTATCTGGCCCCAAAACTTTGCGGGGAAGAAGAGCGTTAAGAAGTGTACTGCTTTAGGATTGTTTTTATATTTTAGAGTTTGCAGCGTTTGTGTGTGTGTGTGTGTGTGGTGTGTGTGTGTGTGTGTGTGTGTGTGGGTGTGTGTGTGTGTGGTGTGTGTGTGTGTGGCGTGTGGCGCGGCTCGTGATGTGTGTGGTGTGGTGGTGCGTGTGTTGATGTGTGGGTGGTGTGTGTGTGTTGTTGTGTTGGGGCGCGCGTGCGTGTGTGTGTGGAAAAGAGAGAGGAGAAGAGTGATGAGATTTTTGATGATGATATGATGAAAGTGATGAGATAAAACTTTATTTCCAAAGGGTAACGAAAAACAAACATGCTTTTTTTTCATCCGGCCCTTGCCCTAAGGAACTAGTATGAAGAGGAGGAGAGAGAAGGGGGGGAGAGAGAGGGGAAAAAGGAAAAGGGGAGAGAGAGAGAGAATGGTGCGGCCTAAAATGACTTTTTATACTGATGCACCGTTTATGATGCTTGGCGCACAGTACAAATGGGGGGATGGGACATGGGTCTGTGTGTGGAAGAGAATGTGGTGTGGTGTTTTGTGGGGGTGTTTGTGGGTGTGTGTGTGTGGTGTGTTGTGTGTGTGTGTGTGTGTGTGGTGGGGTTGTGTGTGGGTGTGTTTGTGTGTGTGTGTGTGTGTTTTGTGGGGGGTTTGGTGTTGCGAGAAGAGAGAGAGGGAGGAAGAGGAGAGATGTTTTTAAGAAATTTTATGAAAATAATGAGGTTTAATTTTTTATTTTTAGGGTTTAAAAACCCTGTTTAACCAAAAACTTGTTTTTTTTTTACCGGGGGCCAACCCTTGCCACGAAAAACCAAGTATGGAGGATGGGGGGGAGTTGCGAAGCGAAGGAGGTGGTAAGAGAGGGGGAAGGTAAAATTCCGTCCTTTTGTGTTTATCTACTGCCCTTTCCAAAGTGATTTCCGTGACAAAGGGGGAGGGGACATTTTTACGTTTTGGGGGGTTTTGGGTTTTGGTTTTGGGGGTTTTGGTTTTTGGGTGCGAGGTTTTGGGTTTGTTTTTGGTTTTTTTTTGGGGGGGAAAAACCCCAAAAAAAAAAAAAGAAAAAGGGTATGTGAAAAAATGCCAATTAACCAAAAACCAAAACCAAAAAGGGGGTTTCGGTTCCCCCTTTTGTTAAAAATTTTATTCAGGGCTTTTATTTGTTTTAAAAAAATTTTGTTAAATTAAAATAATTTTAATTCCCCGTTTTAAGGAAAGAAAGGTTTGAAACTCGCAAAATTTAAATCCTTTCATTTGGGATGCAAATGAAAAACCTGGGAAATTTTTCTTTTTCAAGACTAGAGGGTTTCCCTAACTTTCCTTAAAAAGGGCAAAACTTTTTTTTGGGGTTGTGGGGATTTTCAAGTGCAAGGTAACGATTAAAAATTATTTTTTCCAAAAAACCACACCAAAAACACCCCAAAAAATTTTTAATAAAGAAAAAAATTAAAATTAGGGATTTCCCCGAAAAATAAAAAAATTTACCACCCCAAACCCCTTTCCCCTAAAAACTGTTTAATAAATTTTTGAAATTTTTAAACCACATTTAAGTTTTTTTTTAATTTTTTAAAAAAGGTTCATTGATATAGGTTTTAAAATATTTTTTTTTTCCCCAGAATTTTTTTTAAAAGGAAATTTCCTAAGGAAAAAAAATTTTTTCAAAATCTTTACTTAAGTTTTAGGGTTAAAAGGTTTTTAATTTAAAATGAAAAATTATTTTATTTTCCCTTCAAAAATTACAAAAAAGCTCAGGGGGTTTTCAAAATTGGTTTGGAAACGAAAATAAAAATTTTTAAAAACACTTTTAAAACCCAAGTTAAATTTTAAAATTTTAAAAGGGAAAAATTAGATCTCGGATGTTGTTAAAGCTTGAAAAGGAATTTTGGGGCCCCAAATACATTTCCGGAAAATCAAAATAAAGCTTAATTTTAATTTAAAAAATTGAAGGAAAATTACAAACCGCCACTGCTAGGGGGAATTCAAATTAAAAAGGGGTAGGGGAGGGCCCCAGGAAAAACCCCCCCCAATTTTTTCCCTTATTTGGGAAAAGGAAGGGAAAAATGCAAATAATGGAGGAATTCTAAAATTAAAAAATAAGGGTATTGGTTAAAGGGGATAATTGAAAAAGGGAAAATTAAAAAATTTTTTTTCCACATTTAAAAAAAAATTTTTGGGGTTAATGGCCTGCCCGGAAATAGTTAAATTTTTGCAAAGGTTTGGGGCCCCTCAAGGTAAAAAAATAAGCCAGAAAAAAAAATTGGGGGGATTTTTTAAAAAAAATCCTGGAGGCATTAAAAGAGTTTTGGGGTTTAAAACCCCCGGGGAAAACCCAGTGTTTTTCTTTTTTTCCAAAGGAAACCAACGGCTTTTGGGGGTTTTAAATTAAAAAAATTTTTATCCCCCTTCTTTTAAAATTTGCTTTTTGAAAGGGGAATTTATTTTTCTTTATCCAAAAAAAAATTTTGGTTTTTTTATTAATTTTAAAATACAAAGGGTTTTAAGGAATTCCCCAAGAGAAAACCAAAAAAGGGGAAAGGAAAATTTTTAAAAAAAAAGCCCGGATTTTTAAAATTTTGAAAAATTTAAATTGCTTTGGGAAAAATTTTTATAGGAATTTATAAGTTCTTTTGGAAAAAATTAAAAAAAAATTCTTAACCCACTTTTAAACGGCTTTTGGGGGGAATGCCCCATAAAAAATTTTAATTTTTTTAATAAACCCCTGGGTCCGGGAAAAAACTTAAAAAAATGGGCCTTTTAAACCCGGGGAATTTTAAAAATTTATGGTTTTATTGCTTTTAAAAAAATTTTGGGGCTTGGTTTGATTTTTTAAGGGGGAAAAGGGTTTGGTTTTCTTTTGGTTTTGGCACCAAGTTGTTGGGGGTTATGGGGGATTATTGAAAATTTAATTTTAAGGGGGAATAAAGGGCTGATTTTTTTTCACCTTTTTTGAAGTTTAAATGGGTTTTAACTTTTTGCTTTTAAAAAGCCGGGGTTCGAAAAAAATTAAAGGGGTTTTTCTTTTGACAATGGGGGATAAAGAAAGGGGATTTTTTTGATTTTTAAAATTGAAAAAGGATGCTTTTTCCCCTTTGTTTTTAAAGAGGGAAATAGAAAAATTGCCAAATTTCCTTAAATATTAAAAGATTTTGGCTTAATGGGGGATAAAGATTTTTTTTAAAAAAATTTAAAAAAAAAAAAAAAAAAAAAAAAAAAAAAAAAAAAAACCAAAAACAAAAAAAAAAAAAATCAGAAAAAATTACGGCATGGGCCCTTGGGAGGAAAAAAACTATGGGGAAGTTCCCGTTCTATGGATTTGTTTGGAAAAAAAGAAAAAAAAAATTTTGGGAGTTTTTTTTCAAAATGACAAATCAGCCTCGTTTTGAAGAAAATTGGTTAAAAAAAATTGGGGAAAATGTCAAGAGAATTTTTAATTATGGGAAAAAAAAAGGGAATCTAAAGTAATGGGGAAACTCTGTGTTAAAAAAACTTTTCTTTTATCCATTTTTGTGTTTTTTTGCGGCTTTCGAAATTCCCCGATGTTGTACTGATTTAAAATTTAAAGGTTATTCAGATTTTTATGGAAGAAAAAAAAGATTCCCAAAAAAAAGGCATTTGAAAAAAGAAAAAAAGAAAAGGGTTTTATGAAAAAGAAATTGAAAAAGGCGGTTTAAAAGGGAAGGGGACAAAAGGGCCCAAATGCAGGGGGGTTTTATTTTGCAATGGGAAACCCGCGATTTTGCCCCCAAAAAGTAAAAATAGAAAAATGGACTTTAAAACCCCAAAAGAAAGTTTATTATCGGGTTTTGGCAAAAATTTTTTATTTTTTTATGAAATTCTAAAAGTTCTTCATTCATAAATCTTCAATATTTTTCGATGCATTCGGGAAAGGGGACTGTTTTAAAAATTTTGGGCCCTGGATCAAAAACCACAATTTTTGATTTTCTCATCTTGTTGTGGAATAATTTTAACAAAAAATATAGGGGGTTTCTTTTTGGTTTTTCTTGATGGTTTTAAAAAGCAAAAATTATTTTCGGCCCCAAGATATTTATGCCCAAATAAATAATGTCTTTCCCGGAAAAATATGCGGTTTAAAATTGGATTTAAAAAACCTGCAAAAATGTGGAATACAATTGTAAGGGTTTCCCAAGTTCTTTAACTTATGTTTCTTTAGTTAAAAAATGAAAATATGTATAAACCCAAAATTTTTGGCTCCCCCCCCTTCCTTTTAGGGGAAAAGGAATATTCCTTTTTAAAGATTTCCGTAAAAAAATTATGTGCAATAAAAAGTTCTACCCTTGTCCCGTAGGTTTCGGGAAGAAAAAAACTCGGTTTAGAACAAACCCAAAAGCAAAAATTGGTTGTCCCCCAAATAAGTGCAAAAAAGGAAACAAGACTTAGTTTATTCACGGGAAGATTTTTTTTAACATTTTTCCCTACGAATATTTTGTTGTGTAAAAGGGAAAAAAAAAAAAATTAGAAAACAAATGTCCCTATTCCCCTTTACGAAATAGACTATTTAAAACCCTTTTTCTTTTATTTAGGGCCCAAGCGTAAATTCCCTTTTGGAAAAAATTTCCCAATTTTTACTCGTGGGGTTTTAAACCCAAAAAAACTAACTTTATTTTGCGGATGTTTTTTTTGGGGAAAACCCCCAGAGGGGAAATTTTTAAAGTGATCTGATATGAAAAAATTAACCATATTTTTTTTAATTGGGGAAAATGTGCAAAAGTATTTTAAAAAAAACTAAATTCGACATCCCTTTTTGTCTTTTCATTTGGGAAAATTTGTTTTCCATTTGGGGTTTAAAGGGCAAAGGGTTTAAACCCATTTCCACGCCTTTCCTCCCCACTCCTTTTTCTCCTTGCTTGCTCTCGTTTTTATTTAGAGCAAGGGGTGGGAGTGACCCAGGGGGTTGAGGGACGATGAGAGATTGGGGAAGGAAAAAATAAAACAACAACAAAAAAAAAAAAAGGGAAAAAAAAAAAAAAGGAAATTCTTTGCTCCCCCTTTTTCCCCACTCCTCGGCACTTCTTTCACACTTTCGTTTTTTTCTTGTGCAAGGGGATTTGTGCATTGGGGATGATGCAGATGAGGAGACATCTCAAATGCAAGCCGCTCTCCCCTTTTCTCTCTCTCTCTCTCTCTCTCCTCTCTCTCTTCCCCTTCTCTTTTCTCTCTCTCTCTCTCTCTCTCTCTCTAAAATATCATTTAAAAAACACCACTTAAAAAAATATTTTTTTTGTGCGGGTGCAAGTGGAATGAAGGGTTTAAAAAATTTAAAAACAAGGGAAAGAAAAATTACAACATTTAAAACCCCTGGACATCCCCTTAACTCTGTACTACAAAAAAATTTATAGAGAAAATGACTGTCCAGGTTTTAAAAAAAACGAAAAACAGTGTCCATTGTTTGGGGAAGCAAACAGCGCACTTCCCAAACTTTAAACCCGAGCGGAATGACAGTGCGGAACGCGGGGCAGCGGGTTTGTCTGTGTGCTGGTGTTCTTGTGTGAGGTTATTGCGGCTCTATTATAATTATGATTTTGGGAAAGAATTTTTAACAAAACAAAACAACAAAAAAAGAAGAAAAAAGGAAAAAAAAAAAAAAAAGGGAAAAAAAAAAAAAAAAAAAAAGAAAAAGAAAAAAAAAAAAAAAAAAAAAAATGCGACGGGTCAAAAAAACAAGGAAAGGGGAAAAACGGGCAGGGAAAGGAGGGGCTTTCCTTAAAACGAATACGAGGGGGATAAAAAGGAATTAGGTAAAATTGGATGGATAGTTTTAAAATTGATAGCTGGAAAAAACCGATTTATAAAGGGAAAACCAGAGAGTGGGGGGGGTTGGGGGTTTAATATGGGGGAAAGGGGGGTGGGGGTGGGTGGGGGGGGGGGGGGGGGGGGGGGGGGGGGGGGGGGGGGGGGGGCGAAAGGAGGGGGGGATGAAGCAGGAGGTGGGAAAAGGGTTGCGTGGGAGAATGTTCGCATGATTTTATATGCTTGTATAAGTCCGTGGGTGATGTGCGTACGAGTTTTTTTTTTTTTTTATTTTTTTTTAATATTATTGTTACGCTAACTTAACCTTCCGATACCCAAGCCCTTCTTGGAAATTAGTAATTGTTTCGTTTTGTTAAAGTTTTTTCCTTCCAAATTAAAAGAAAGCAAATTTATCTTAGTTAATCCGACATCAGGAGCCTAATCCGTGTGGGTACTCGATAGCCGGGAATGTGGGGGTTAAAAAAAAAAAAAAAAAAAAAAAAAAAAAACACAACCACACAACCAGACACACACAAAAACCCACACGCGATATGCAAACACACACACACACACCACACACCCACACACACACACCACACACAAGGAAACAAAAAAAACACTGATCAAAAAAAATAGAACGTGGCCCGCTACCAACCCATTTTGTGGGTGTGTGTGTGGTTGTGAGTGGTTGTGTGTGGTGGGATCCATATTAGCGATGATCCTAGATCCGTCCCTTTTTGACAAAGAGTTTTAAACTTTCCTGCGCATTACACCCGAAGTGGCCTCTTTGGGGTTGGCCTATCGAAAACATAACAAAAATGAACAGTGAAGTATTTTGATATTGACTTCGAAAAATATTTTTTTCACGAAGTGAAAAAGTTTTTATAATAAAACATTCTTTAAATTTTTGCATGTTCAGTCTCGACATAAAAATCACAAACACACCACACAACACACACACACACCAACACACACACACACAACACACACACACTGTAAAAGCAGCCTTCTTTCGTATCAGCATTTCCTTCTCCTACAGAAACTTCCCGCTTCCACTCCTGGACTGACTCGCAGGAAAATCCGGGACTCTTTTTATTTGGTGAAGGTTTGCTTCCCCCGATGCCCTTCCACTTTTGATGCCCTTTTTGGGGGTGGGTTTTTTTTTTGATGTACCCATCTCCCAATTTGTGACGGGTGATTTAGGTGGGTTCGAATTCCTCCGGCAAAAAATGTTCTAAAGGGGTTTAATTCCCTTGAAATTTTTAAATTGGTTTTAAATCCTTTGCCCGGGGTTTTCCCCAATGAGTTTAAAAACCAGGTTTGTGAGTGAACTCGGCATAACATTTTCCAACACGTAATATATAAACTCCCCCAAACTAACTTTCGGAAGAGAAGCCCCCCCTAGCTTTAAATTTAAAGTAGCTGAACTTGTAGCATGCATCCTCGGAAAAATTGGGGGGGGGGAGGGTGGTGTGGTGTGTTGTGTGGTGTGTGTGTGTGTGTGTGGTGTGTGTGTGTGGTGTGTGCGCGCGGTTTGTTGTGCGTGCTTGGGGTGGTGCCGGCTGCGTGCGTGCGTGCGTGTGTGTTGTGTGTGTGTGTGTAAAAAATGAGGGTAATACCGTTGAATGAGCGAAAAACGACGCTGCAGCAACAGAAGGCAGCTCTTCAGTCGGCTTACCCCGGTAGGCACCAGTTGTGAAACGTGGGGCGTAAAGGCTTAGACCTTGGTTGAAAACCGAAGACAGGCGACATACATACCGATAACAATTGTTCTCAGTAAAAAACTATGTCATAATAAGAAAAATTCCCTTGCGTCGCCCCCGTATCTTCAAGCGTTTTTTTGGTTTGAAACCCAACTTTCCCCTACCCCCAACCCCCCCCCCCCCCCCCCCCCCCCCCTTCCCCCCCCCCCCTTTCCTTTTCCCGTCCTTTCCCTCTTCCCATCTACCCTCCGGGCTGAAGATCCATTGAATAAAGTGAAAAATTTTCGAAAGGTTCTTTGCTTTGCCCGTAGTGTTCAAGAAGCGTCAGACCCAGAAGGGCTGCAGAGCCCGGGGGCATGCGACAAAGACAGATGGGAAAGAAGCCCCAGAGTAAGAGGCGGGGTGTGACAGTGACGAGTGGTGGAGGAAGGGAGGAGGAGAGTGAAGGAGGGAAAGGGGGAGCAGGGTGCTGGAGAGGGTAATGGGTCGCGCGGGCCTTATAGTCAGATGGGCTTACTGTGTATCCAGAGGGAAAAAAGTAAGAGGAGAATACGTGACAAATGTTTCGCGAGAGGATAAGTTGACAAGGCAGATGTTTTTTTTGCACTGTCCTTCAGAAAAGAGAGAGGGGAGGGAGGGAGGTTAAAGATGGGACTGGTTGAGGAGGCGTTAAAATGAACAGAGAGAGTAACAATTGGGGAGAAAGGATGTGTGTGTGTGTGTGGTGTGTGTGTGTGTGTGCGTGCGTGCGTGCGTGCGTGCGTGCAGTGCGTGCGTGCGTGCGTGCGCGTGCGAGTGTGGTGTGATATTTATGTATACATACATATGCATATATATATATAGGCATCTTCTCTCTTCTCTCCTCTCTCTCTCTCTCTCTCTTATATATATATATATATATTATATATATCTATATATCTTATATATATATATATATATATATATGGAGAGAGAGAGAGAGAGAGAGAGAGCGAAGAGAGAGAGAGAGATGAGAGAGAGAGGGATTCGGATTCGGATGGTTTATTCTGTTTTATAATTTGCAGAAGTATAGATTCTGATCTTATCTGTGTACTTCATGTTCTTTATCTTGTGGAAACTTTGTAAGATATGACCAAAACAGGTCAAGCGATGTTATTGAAAAAATTGTCTGGAATGATGAATGCGCTTTTTGTTAGTAATACCTTATGTGATGAAAAAAAGCAAGTAAAAAGTATTGATACTGCCTTAAGTTTAATAGATGTCGATATTAATGATGCACTAAATTGTTTTACTGAATGTATCAAGAATGAGCTGAATGTATGAAAAAACGTATAAGGTCACGCAGGAAATCAAGGACTGGTATGATCAAGAATTGTGTTCTTAATTAAAAGAAAGTATGAGGTTACTAGAGAAATAAGTCGCCCGTAAGTAAAAGACACTGATAGAACTGCGTATGCAAATAGCCAGTGACGTGGTATAAGCATTTATTAAGAGAAAAGAGAAAGAGATAATAAATAATTTAATAGATAAGTAGTAGCATCATCAATTCACATGAGGGAATTCTGGACCGTAGTTCACCAGAGATTTCGCCCAACGGATACAGCCTAGAAATAAACATTCCACACCGACGTGTGGTTTTCAACATTTTCAAACTTTGTATAGAGTTAAATACTGACAATGAGAGAAATTCAAGAGGCGTTTGACGACGAGTTGATGTCTATATGAACGTCCCATTAGTGAGAAGAATGTTATCGACTTCCACCTTAAAAACAATCAGCAGAGGCCCGATGCATAATTTTTAAAGAGCAATTGTTCAAACAACTGTTCTGCCCAAAGTTGTGCAGTTTTGTTTAAGTTTTTTCAATAAACTGTTTGATGACGGTATGGTTTCCGGATAACAGGACGGAGTCAATAATTAATCCAATCTTTAAAAAGGGGGGGACGCTTACTAATCCAAACAGTCTAGGGGTATCTGTCTTAGTAAATTAGCAAGTTAAATCTTTGGAATGATAATAACTAACAGATGCAAGAGTGGGTTGAGGAACACAAAATTACTGGTGATCACCAGCTGGTTTCAAAAGGGTATTCGACTGATTAGACCACTGTTACTTTAATGGCTATTGTCAGACGCCGTTTTCTTCCAATCGGAAAAATGTAAGCGCTTTCATAGATTTGAAAAGGTTTCGATTCAATCATAGAAATCTTCTTTGCGCCGTCATGATTAAGCATGGTATTAAGGTAAACTTTATAAGTGTATCCGAAGCATGTATGAGGTGGTTAAAAGCCAGAGTTTCGTTGAAGGGAATAAATGAAGAATACATTAATGAACAGCTGGGGTTAGGCAAGGTGATGCCTGCAGTCCTGTTATTTTCCCTCTTTCTTAATGAGTTAGGCAATTGAAGTGATCACAAGGAAAAACATGGGCTTGCTGACTCTGGATGCTTTTGAGTGTTTAATCTTTAATCGCTGCCATTTCTTCCAACTCTATCAGAAAAATGTTATTGGTTTTACCGACTCAACTGAACAGTTTACTTCGCGCTAGCAGCTTCTCTACAAACTAAAGGTTAAATTTGTCAAGAGTTAACATTATTGTCTTTCGAAAGGTGCGTTATTTGAGTGCAAGCGAAAGGTGGTTCTTGATTGCATCCCCATGCCTGTTGTGAAGCTATAAGTATTTGGGTATATGTTTCTCTACACGTCTGAGTTTTGTTAGTTAGTGCGTGCACGGATCTTGAAGTAGGGCAAAAACTGTGTTGCTCAGTTCATGAAATGCTGTATATCCACAATAACACGTCTTTGTATGTTTTTATTAAGCTGTTTTTATAGTCAAATTCAACAAATGTACAATAAGGGTCTGATTGTGGGGATTAGACAAATGCTGCCATATATTGTGAATCTGTGCACACTGCTGCGCATTAAAAAGGTTATTGGGGTGTAAGTCCGCGCGAACGCCATAATGATCTACATTATGGTGAGACTATAGATTCCCTTGTACATCTAATCTGCAGTTTAAATGCTCCGTTATTGGCTTGAGTTACTTTACATGCAGGAGACAGATTACCACGCAAGCTTATAATGTTAATATGATCTTGATGCTAGAGGGAAAAAACCATGGGCAAGTAAAGTACGTATTTGTCTCTTTGAATATGGTTTTGGTTTTTTGTATGGTTTAAATCAAGGTGTTGGCAATGTTAAGCCTTCTACGTTGTTTCGTCAACGATTGATTGACCTGCTCTTGGAAAGATGGTCCAAATCATGTGCAGTGTAGTGAACGGTTTGATTTATATAGGGCGATGTTGGCAATTTTCATGATTTGAAACCTTTATTTAACTTAGAACTGGACAGACACTTAAAAGTATGTCATGACAAAATTCAGATTTGGAATTTCAGAACTGGGCAGTTCATAAGATAAGATACAACGCTGAAGCTGCCCATGATCTGCTGTGTCCACTTGTAAAGAGTTCAGGAAAAAATGAAAATCCATTTTGTTCTTTGCTGCCCGCCTTAAGGAATAATAGAAGCATTCATTCAGCCCAAATTTTCTAGTCAACCTTCCTGTTTAAATTGACTATATTGATGTCATCAACTTCAACAGACGTTGTTCGAAGTTAGTCCTTGTTTCTCTACAAGGCATTTAAATATCGAGAAATAGCTACCTCTTTGAAGGTTCTAAATTAATTGTGTTTAAGTTGTTCTACAGTCATGTGTATTGGTTTCCTATGATTGTGTTTATGTTTCACCACCCCTTCCATAATGGGCCAAGGCCTATATGGCTAAACCATCCGAATCGAGAGAGAGAGAGAGAGAGAGAGAGAGAGAGAGCTTGAACGCTTTGAACGCTTTATGTTATTTGCCTTCAGCGAAGTTTAGCCATAAAGGCAAGGGGGTTCCACACATAGTTTTTTAGAAATTCGCCATATCATAAATCATAACAAGAATAATCATGATAGAAAACATACAGTCAAAACAAAATTTACCCACGTTTTTTTTGGTATTAATGTTGCCGGCATCTTATACATGTCATAAAGAGTGACTAAAATTAAACACACAGTAGAATATACTATTTTCCCTTCCTATCGCACCCTGCACCCTCACCCCACACCGTTACCCCTCCTCGCCGCCCGCCCCCCCCCCCCCCCCCCCCCCCCCCCCCCCCCCCCCCCCCCCCCCCCCCCCCCCCCCCCCCCCCCCCCCACCCCCACCCCACCCTACCCCTCCACACTTGCCTTTTCCAATCCTGACCCACCAATCTCCTTTCATTGACCTCACCCTCTTACCTCCCCACCAGTCCTAAGACAACACTCACGCATACAAGAGAACCAAAAAGAGCATAAACCGCTCACTCACACGCATACGTCGCACCAAAACCGCTCTCCTAGCTAGTCCACCCCCCCCACCCCTTGCCCAATCCTCCCCCCCCCCCCCCCCCCCCCCCCCCCCCCCCCCCCCCCTTCATAATATAACTGTTCTCTCACTCTCGCGCCGCTTTCCTCACCCCCCCCGACCCTCTCCTCTCCGCACGCCCACTCCCTCACCACCCGCCTCCCTTCCCCCAACGCCACAACCCTCTCAAACGCACGCCACACTTGGCTTACAACATTCGGACCATCCAATTACTATAGACTTATTATTAATTATTAGTTCTAGTTCTTATTTCTTATTTTCATAGCTTCCCACTTATATTTAGCAAAGGCAACAATGGTTGAATTTCATTTGTTAAAGATCCCTATACCATTTAATTGATGGTGAATATGTATCATTATTAAAGAAGGAGTATTTACGACGAATGTCTGAGAATGTTGGGACACTGATAATAACAATAATGTGTTACTTCATCTTCAACATTTGTCCACACAATACACCAGTTGTGATTCCCTATCCATACACCAGTGTTTGCAATACCTAAGCGTGTATTTAATCTAAAACCATGTCGTGCTTCCTCTCATTCTTGTGTTATGTAAATAAAGGTTAAATACTTCTCTAGGTTCAAACACAGATTTAAATGAATAATACCATGAGTATTTAATCACTAGTTACAATCTCTGGAGTGCCATTTTTGCTTGTAGCCATGCATATAAGCCTGTCTTGAATCTCTGATATAAACCCCTCTTCAATTCCGCCTACCTCTTGCATAGCCATTACTATTCCAAAGCCCATTTTCTATTAAAATATCATTACTCTCGAAAGCCGTTTTAACTATCTGTTTCTGCCGCATTAGCATCATCTCATAAGATGTCTACATATTCTCTTCATTTTTTCCCGCAGTTAACATCCGGACCCAGTACTTAACGGATTTTATTGCTGTTCTGGCCAGATAGCGGATATCTTCCCTGTTTACTCCATAACCATTTTGATGGAAGAGTGCATGGGAAGTCCCAAAAATCGGCTTGATCGCCCCCAAAAGTTATGAACTTTTTCTATTTCTGTTACTCTTCGAGCCCCAGATTTTGCTGCATAGTTAAGATGGGTTCAATTTGGGCATCAAACAGTTTCCAGAATAGAACGGGCATCAATCGTACGTAATCTTCGAAGCGATCTCAGGATCTCCATCACTCCCTTCTTACCTTTCTTACTCTTCAAGCAAGGAAGCATTCGTACTAATTTTTGGGTAAATACCAGACCTAGGTATTTGTACGTATTTGTTACCTTTAATGTTTTCACTTCCGTACACCCATTCTTTCCTGCCCTCCAAGGTAAGCCTTCCTTTACGAACAACCGCTACATTAGTTTATCTAATTTTAACCTCTAAACGCAATCTAACTGCTTCTTTTTTTAGATGTTTAGATGATTTTGTAGGCTCTGACCTGTATCTGATCGCAAGATTACGTCATCTGCAAGAGAGCAGCAATAGCTCGATAGATCCTGGTACCATTCTCCCCCGATCCGTCTTACCCACCCTAATTAATACCAGGGCCAATTCATTGATAAAAAAAAGTAAACATTCTCGGACTGAGTATGCACCCTTGTTTTTACGCCTCTCGGCAGTCGAAGAGTCTGAATACGAATGTTAGTCTCAGACACAAGCTCTTACCGAGTTGTAGACCCTTTTAGAGCTTTATACACACTTTCCATCAACACCCGTTTTTAGTAATACATGACCATAAAAACGTTTCTGTTCACCCGTGTCAAAAGCTTTTCTAAAATCAACGAAAGCTACATAGATGTTTTGTATTTTTCTGCTGAATATTTATGGACAATAGTGTACAGAGTAAAAAATATGATCAACTGTACTATAACCTACTCTAAAACCCAAGCTGTTCTTTGCTAGTTTTCCTCATGTTCGGGCCACTGAGTGAGCCTCTTATTTGAATGCGTGTGTACACTTTGCTGACGACACTTGTTAGGGCTTACCACGGTTAATTATCAGGTACCTTAACATCCCCTTTCTTGTGGATTGGAACTATTATAGATTTTTCACCATTCCGCCGGAAAGGTACCCTGTTCAAAAATCGTATTAAAAAGTTTTGCGAGAGAAAAACGGTAACAATTAGCATCGTGTGCATTTTTTCAGCATCTCCGCCAACTATTTTATCAATGCAGAGCTTTTGCCGTTTTTAATTTTTAATACTAGATTCAACTTCCTCCTTAGAAATAGGATATGTTAAAACAGGGGTTCATGCGACTCACCGGTCGGCCGGTCATCCATTACGATTTCCTCTTGTTCTGGATCAGGAGAGCTGTTGTTGAAAAGATTATAGAAATGTTCAAACCACTGGTCCTTAGAAATGTCGATATATAGCACTGTTTTTTGTTCACTGATTGATGGTTTTCCAAAATAACTTTGGGTCATTAGCCGCAGCTTAGCTTCATTCGTTCTTTAACAAACTCTTGTTCTTGGAAAATAAAAGGTGTTATACGGTCCTCCTTTTTTACGTATTTATCCCCATAGGTTCATTAAGTTTTTTTGGACCTTTGAAATAGGTTTCAACATCCCTTTTCACCAGTTCTCTTTTTAGAGCAATTCTTTATCATACCATCCATTTTTGCTTTTTTTCCTGTTGCCACCAGTTTGAATCATGGCGGCCTGGCTGCTCCATATAGTTTTGACAAAAATATCATGAGAGGCATTTAATCGACAGAAAGAGCCTTGAAGCGGCTTTTTTAATACAACATTTACAATCATCGGAATTAAGCTTCACGAACAATTCTAGTAAACATTCGTTTGACCCAAACAATCATTCTTCTTCATTCTCCATTGACATCGAATTGACCGTACGTTCAACAACATTTCGTAGGCTAAATTCGACAGGCAAATGCCACTTGGAGTCGATCCGGTCACTGACATGCAACTGACATTCACACAAATAACTCTTTTGAACATGATAAAATATGTCCAATAACACTATTTCCATGTGGAGGGAAGAAATGTAAGTAAAAATTGACCATCACCATCACCAGAAACACGTACGTTTACAATAACACAATCTCACATTAGCACAACTCTATAAAGATGTACCAAAAAATATTCACACACTTCTCCCTTGATGTCTGGCTCAAGTCATGCAAGTCGTCGTCGTCATCCTCCCTCATCATCATCAGTAACAGGAGAATAACAAAATACTTCATCCAGTAGGCTGTTCCTGACTGTTCCTAGAGTTGAAATCTCCTATAGTAACAGGTATACATCTTCATTATTTAGAGGTTCAAGAATGTTTTCTTCTACCGAATTATTTCATCTTTTTGTAATTTGTTGCTATAAACAGGGACTCTTTTTGGTGCGACGTACGTTGCATCTCAGTATGTCTTTATCAACTTGAAACACACGAATTTATCAGTTTTACAGCCACAGTTTTTGCCCTTCACCATGTACCTCGTTTACATAAACTCTCAAAACATTTTGCGTATTAAACAATAAAACCACAGAATTTCTACCTTGCTTAGACAGTTCTTTGCTGGCACCGAGTACTTTATTGTAATCAGTAACTAATTCCATTATAAATCAAACTTGTCATCCACAAAGGTTTCCGTCATAAAACTGTAATCAAAGAGTTCATCCCATTCTTATGAACGAATATCCGTTAAGCTTACTGTATTAGATTTTCGAATTGAACGTCAGGAAGTTTCAGGTCACATGGATGTTCCCTGCTGTCTATTGTTTTTTTCCCTAGCATTTCTGTCCGAAACGACGTGGAAAAATTCTTACCAGGAGTTTTATTCACAGGTGTCTGTTTGGGGTGCGAGACTGTTTATGTTGTGTGCGGTGGAAAAAAATCCTGCCAGCCATACTGACGCGATCACTCCGTCACGGTTTGCACCGCGGTGACTTGAACTGCCGGTTGGCTGTGACGCTGGCTGGTGACGAAGAGGGGAATCCCCGCGTTGTTGCGGTCGGAGGATGCACCGTCTTCTCTGACCTCTGTGTTGTCACTGCTTGGCGAAGCGTCTTGCGTCGTCGTTGGCATCGTAATGTCGCTTGGCGTTTGGATCCACCACTTCCGCCGTAGGTGTTCGAGGATCTGGTTGCCTGGGCTGCACATAGCATCGTCCCTTCTAAAAAAGGGCCCACTTTCCCTGCCTTCTTCGCTCGGCAACAACAGTGGCTTGCACGTGTGTGAGGTCGTTATGGCACTGACACCCTTTGTCTTTCAATGACTTGCGGAAAGGCTTTGTTGGTAATAACTGCCATTGTGTCTTTCCAATGATTGAATTTCACTCAACTGGTCGGGGTTCAGTTTCTGCTCTGGCCTACACGATGGGCCCGAGCGATGTCGTCTACTGACCATGTTTGTTCCCTCCACACTGTTCAGGGCCTCCGTCCAGCTCTGGCACAGGGTCGTCCGTCTCCTCCCCTCAGCAGTGGCACCCCTTACATGCGGAGGTTTCGTCTCTTCTGGAGAAGCTCTCCAGTCTGTCCATCTACTACTTCAGGTTCTCCTATTTGCTTGGACATATCAGCACTGTCGTCGTCAGTTCTTTATTCTTTTATGCTGTTTTCATTCTCTGCAAACAGTTCACTGACAATCCGCAGCAGTGTCCTGTAATAGGTTTAAAACACCTATGCTCTCGCTTTCTGTTTACCACACCGTTTATCGATCTGTTCACACTGAGATCTGACAAGTCCGATGTCCGATTTAATTTCACTCGATCTTTGCCTCATAACCGCTCTGTTCGTTCCCTGGGACTGGGAATCTGTCATCTTGACGATAATTGCATCTAGTATTTGCCGAGGCCGTCTCCGCGGAAAGTGTAAATCACCGAAGTCTGAAGGGGGGTACGAACGGAAAACTGTTGTTATTATCCGATGCCAGCTCACTATATTGCTTGCCGTAGTTTTGCGTCCAGGGTTCAGTACAATGTCACCACAACGCAAGCAGGTATGTGGCGACAAACACAAACATTAGTATCTCCAGTCTCAGTCCTCGTTGCGATGGACTCGGATTCTCATTTTCAGTGCAACAGCTGACTCGCTCTGCCTTAAAGCACAAAAAATGTGCCGAGTAACAAAGTCCCGCAGGAAATCCCGGAAATGCGCGTTATGCACTGGCATGCTGGCTGATCTCGTTAATTTTTACATCAGCGTAATCGCAAAAATTCTCTACTTATCTGCCACTAAACTTTCACTGATTGATAGTTTGTAATAGCATTAATTTACAAAAATCCCACGTCATCAACACCAGCGGGAATACACGTCTTATCGATGCGCTGCTAACAGCTACCCCGAGGAGAGTGAGAGAGAGCGCGAGAGAGAGTGCCTGAAATGGACACGCGAGCGAACTCTCATATTTCATACCACTTTTTAAAGTTTTATCGTGCTTTCAAATCCTGGAAGGATGAGGACAGTATCATACAAAATGCAGCTCATCTTTTAATATCTTGCGGGAGAATACTAGATCGATTCGGCGGTTAATAATGCCCACGATTTGACAGTGCTGGGTCTAAACAGAGGGTCCGTGGTCAGATGTTAGAGCGCTTAGCTTAGGAGTGCGAAGGTCGTGAGTTCGAACACGTAAGACCGGATTTTTTCGGCTTGAAAAAAACACCCTCCGTCCTCCTGCATTAAACGGATTGATTCAGTTCAGGGAAGGTGGAAAGCGGTAGAAGATAGGGTTGGGCTGTGTCTTCCGTCGTGCCATGCTGCTCGACGCTGTGAACCTCGGGAAAAGTCACTGCCCCTACGCCAAGGTTGTGTGAACTTCACTTTCTTCTCAGGTCTAAATCATGTTGTTACGATTTTTTTTTTTAAGGTCTGTTTCAAGTCAACGTACACACATTTCATTATTCACTTGTGGTGCAAAATTCTGTTGAATCGTTCGCTTGTCTTGACACAAAAGGGCAAAGTTTCACAAAGACCTAAACTTCTTCTTGACCAATTTCCTCAACCCGCTGCATCTAAATCACACAGAAGGGTGCAAAATCAAGCAAACAAAATTGACGTGGATTATCAGAGGCGCGGTTTCTTTGATGTCGCCAACACTGAGTTCAGGCCACGTTCTCGTGTTGTCCCGCGGGAAATCGGACTCTTCCATTCCGACGTCCATTTTTGCGCCAATTTGAGAAGAGACGTGACTGATCTTTCTTTGTTATCATTTGTCCTGAAAGTGTTTTATCGTGCCTGGAGAAGGCAAGAGGTCGAATCATGTCGTGTTTTGTCTTGCTAATTTGTAGTCCCTTTAAAGTCAGGCGGAAGAGTGATTTTTCTTTTAATGAATGAAGTGTGTTCCTTCCTTGCAAACACACACACGCTGCGCGTAACACACACACACACACACACACACAACACACACTCACTCTACTCACTCACTCACACACACCACCACACACACACACACACAACACACACACCACACACATGCGCACACGCTAGCGCGCACCATACATACACACACACAACATACACACACGCACACACACACACACACCACACACACACTCACACACACACACATGCGCACACGCTTGCGCGCAAAACATACACACACACGCACGCACACACACACAACACACAACACACACACGCACGCACGCACGCACGCACGCACGCACCGCACGCCCGC
>JAFLJL010007680.1:0-2500 GCA_018398815.1 Conus ventricosus | reverse complement strand
TCATAAAATTAAGTTGCCGCCTCTTGACACATTCCCCAAATGGTACCTGGCGTTTGTTTATAAATGAGAGGGGCAGAGAGAGAGGGAAGAAAAAGCAGGAAACAGACAGAAAGACAGACAGAGCAGGAGACAGAGAGCAGCAAACACGAGAGAGAGAAAATCAGACAGAGGGGGGGGAATAGTTATTTAGTTAGGTTTTAGGGTCCACGGACAATAGGAGCCAAATCAGGACCCAGTATCATATCTGAGTCTCTTGAAAAATACTCACATTTTTTAAAACACCCTTTAAAAAATTATGAGGACAAAAGCCAATTATTTTTTTCAACCCCTTGGGACACTGTATAATTAATAAAACCTATATTTTATAATATAATTTTTACTCTTTCAAAAAAAAAAAATAAGTCCCTAAAACTCCGAAAAAGAACCGATAAATACTGGTGGAAAAGAACTTTCTCTGATACCATCAAATCGCACATTTGTAAAAAAATGATTAAAATGAACAAGGGGCCCCCACACGAAACCCCAAACAGGGGGGGTTTCCCCTTTGATATCCAACTGTGCTTTTATAGCTGGCCCAATATGTAACCGGAAAAAAATCGTTTCCTTTTTACGGTTTTTACCCCCGAGGGGAAAAAGGATTGGTTAAATTTGGGCAAATTTTAAACAATTTATTATAATTTGATTACACCCATTCACTCTCCCACAGTTCCGACAATACAAATGGTTTTGACGTAGATCAGAGTGAGGAACAAACTGATGGGCCCTCTGGAAAGATTGCCCCGAGACTTTTTTGGGCTTTGTCCCCATGATTACCATAGATTCCCATGTGATGGGGACCCCAAAAAGACATAGTTTTTCCCGAAGGCAAGCGAGTTGAAGCATGAATATCCGCTAATACGGATTGATACTTCCTTGTCGACAAAGCCGACAATGCCCACAATGAAACCCATAAAAAGGAAACTTCTGATTGACTGGACACCGCCGGGGGGGTTTAAAAACCCTTTTTCCCGGGAAAAAAACCCCCGAAATTTTCAAAATGGTTCGAAAATGTTATCACCCACAAAGGCAGCTGCAGCCCTCTCCCTTTCTTAGAACCCTCGTAAGGAGGAGAGACAGAGAAAAGAGGGGAGATCAGACAGAAAAGAAAGAAAAGAAAGAGAGAAAAGAGAAAAAGAGGAAAAGAGGGGGGAGAGAGGAGGAGAGAGGAAGAGGAAAGGAAAAGGGGAAACAAAGGAAAAGGGGGGAAAAAGGGCATACACAGACAGAACAAAAACGAGAAGGGAAAAAGAAGAAGAAAAAGGAGAGAGAGAGAGAGAGAGAAGAGAGGGGAAGGGGGGGGGGGAAAGGGGGGGGGGAAAAAAGGGGACGCGCCCCCCTAAAACCCCTTTTTTTTCCCTTTTTTTCCTGCCCAAATTTTAAAAAGGAAATTTTTTTAAAAATGGGGGGGGGAGGAAGAGAGAGAGGGGAGAGAGAGGAGGAGAGAGGAGGGGGGGAGGGGGGGAAAAGGAGAAAAGAGAGGAGAGAGAGAAGAGAAGAAGGAGAGAGGGGGGAGGGGGGGGGGGGGAAAGGGGGGGGAAAAGGAGAGAAGGAGAGAGAGAGGAGGAGAGGGGAGGGGGAGGAGGAGGGGAAACAGAGGAAGAGAGAGAGAGGAGAAGAGAGGAGAGAGGAGAGAGGGAGGAGAGGAGGGGGGGAAACAGAGAGGAGAGAGAGAGAGAGAGAGAGAAGGGGGGAGGAGAGAGGGAAAGAGAGGAGCAAGGAAAAGAGAAAGAAGAAGAGAGGGAGAGGGGAAAAGGAGAAGGGGGAGAGAGAAGAGAGAGAGAAGAGAGAAAGGAAAGGGGAGGAGGGAGGAGGGGGGAAAAAAGGGAGGAAGGGGAGGAGAGAAAAGGGGAGAGAGAAGGGGAAAAAGGGGGAAAAAGGAGAGAGGGGAGGAGAGGAGGAGGAAGAGAGAAGGGGAGAGGGGGGGGGGGGGGGGGGGGGGGGGGGGGGGGGGGGGGGGGGAAAAGGGGGGGGGCCCCGGGGGGGGGGGGGGGGGGGGGGGGGGGGGGGGGGGGGGGGGGGGGGGGGGGGGGGGGGGTTTTAAAAAAAAAAAAAGGGGGGGGGGGGGGGGGGGGGGGGGGGGGCCGGGGGGGGGGGGGGGGGGGGGGGGGGGGAAAAAAGGGGGGGGGTAGGGGGGGGGGGGGGGGGGGGGAAAAAAAAGGGGGGGGGGGGGGGGGGGGGGGGGGGGGAAAAAAAAAAAAAAAGGGGGGGGGGGGGGGGGGGGGCGGGGGGTGGGGGGGGGGGGGGGGGGGGGGGGGGGGGGGGGGGGCGGGGGGGGGGGGGGGGGGGGGGGGGGGGCCCCCCCGGGGGGGGGGGGGGGGGGGGCCCCCCGGGGGGGGGCGGGGGGGGGGGGGGGGGGGGGGGGGGGGGGGGGGGGGGGGGGGGGGGGGGGGGGGGGGGGGGGGGGGGGAGGGGAAGGGGGGGGGAAAAAAAAAAGGAAAAAAAAGGAAAGGGGAGGGGAAAA
>JAFLJL010007679.1:0-23055 GCA_018398815.1 Conus ventricosus | reverse complement strand
TTTTTTTATAAAACACCCATTAAAACATGCAATTCAACTTGTAAGTGAACATATGTCAACTTGAAAGTAACATTATAATGCTCTTACGTTCTATAGGATGATTATGTACACAATTATTTTGTGTCAATTTGGGATAGTACTTATGTATGCTTTTTCATTTAAAACAAATCTTACGCACGCACACGCACGCACCACGCACGCATGCACACACAAAACGCACACCACACGCACAACACACACCACACACACACACACACACACACACACAACACACCAACACACACACACACACAAAGCACCCTAATGGTACTTCCAACAATACACTTTAATTTGAATTTGCCGATAGAAATAGTAGTAGTGACTGGAAATGAAGTATTATTTTTAATTATAATAATTATTCACTTATTATTGTTATGCCTACTACCATTACTGTTATCAGTAGTATTATTTTGCTTGTAGTAAATATGTTATCCTCTACGTTTCCCTTTAATTAGGCCTACATTGCTCTACATGCAACCATAGTACATATAAAATGCAGCAACAATGAAGAAATATGTATATATACAACGGTGTTAAATACGGCCCCTTTACAAATGCTAACTAACTTTTCATTCACAAAGATTTTTGCCAACGCCTGGCTGGCCTACTTCGGCCAAAGATAGTTCGCGCGCCCTCCACCTCCCCCGTCTTTGCTTCGGCTTACCAGGCCACGGCGCGCGCGCACAGCCGTCGCAAATTTCTGTCAGAAAGTTTTAAACACGAACTTAATTATGGTACTCACAGAGAAAACTGAAATGCCAGCAGGGGTTCCATTTATTGCAAAATTTTGCGTAATTATTGCGTTTTTTCTGCCTTCCTACGCATTTTTTTTCGCGGGCCGTGCGTTTAGCGACGCAATTTTCCCAGGACCCTGTTCTCAACCCGCAAGCCTATGTCAGAGGGGCAAAACACGGCACAGACCTACAGCAGACTGCTTGACACCGCCAATTAGTGATAGTGCGTGCACATTTTACTCTGTGGCACTCGCTGACTTTTTGCTAGATCAAGAATGTTCCAAAACGCCTCATCCTTTCTCCCCTCGAAATAAAATGGAATCTTTCCCGCGTCTGTGATGGTGCCATCTTCCAATCGGAATACGTTATGACTTTCCACGCACACACGATCATCCCACGTGATTCTGGATGCCAGAGTACGCCCATTGATGGGAACTTTACCGGGAGGGGGTAGTGGTGGGAGGGAGGAGCGGGGGGGAGTGGGGGGGGGGGGGTCTTGTTGTCTCCGTCCCTGTTCTGCGCCGAACAGGACTTTACCGTGGTGACTGGTCACGAGATAAGATAATGTTGCTTATAGCCCAGCCGACCGCTAAGGGCCATATCAGGGCTGTACCGTGGTCACAGCGTGTAGGAATAATATCAAGGTTGACTGACCCGGCTTGTTTTCGCGGGCTTACTTAGCAAAAATGGCAAAGAGACAATCAAACATGTTTGCATTTTTCGGTGGGGGAGAAAAGCGCCGATGTGAAGATGTTGAATCTGGAAGAAATCTCGAGTACAGTTTACTTTGTTACGCATTTTTTTCAGCGCTGACGCAATTTTTGCGGAGGCGTGCGTTTCTTGACGCAAAAACTAAAAAGTCAGTGGAACCCCTGGCCAGCTTTTGTCACACTCTCAAGTACTCACTGCGCCATTGTTTTCATACAGAAATTATAGTTAAAAAACTTCTGTACAGTAAATATAACTTAAAGATGTAGCACCAGTCTCGAAGCGTCCAAACACACACAGCGTCTGGCCGTGCGGTGGCTGACTCGCTTCGGCCTCGCCAGAGTCAAAAGGCAAAGCGTTGAGCGCACTGAATGCAGTGGCTCTGAGTGTGGCGGCGCCGCCGTGGACCGATTGTGAGTACGCGTCATGCGTTTGGGACCCCCACACCAGAAACGAGATCCAGGAGATTGAAAAGATCCAGCGTAGAGCAGCCAGATGGGTCACACACAGCCACAGACCAACAACCAGTGTAGATGAAATCCTACGCTCTCTGAAGTGGCCCACATTAGAGAAACGAAGACAAAATGGAAGACTGGAAATGATGTATAAATTCCACCACAGTCTTGTTGACATCAATTCCAAATACCTGCCTGGGAAATCCCAGACCAGAAGAAGTTCAAGAAAAAAACAACAGCTGCAGCTACGACATCCCACAATGCAGGACAGACTACCGTCAAATGTCATTCTTCCCAAGGACCATCCCAGAGTGGAACTCATTACCAGAGGTTGTGGTGACGGCGGAGGACCCTGGACCGCTTCAGGTCCAGACTCGCCTCTCATCAATAATACCAACGACAACATCCCAGCCCCCCCCCCCTCTGCACCCCCATCCCTCAACCCCCCCCCCCCCACTTCCTACTCATCACCACTACCTCTCTCCCACCCACCCCTTAAGCTGAAATCAAAATTATGTCTGACAAACACAGCGCAAATCTTCGCAAACCCCCAAGTATACGACAGAGTCATCAGCATAATGATGTTGGTCGTGAACAGGAGAAGAAGAAAACTGCTTGTTTAGTAAATTTGCTTTCCCTTCAGGGTCCTGTATTAGGTTATTCTGGTTGTTTCTCAGGTCTGGAATCCCAATGTTGTCCTGTCTCTTACTCCTTATGTAAGACCATAATTTCTTGTTTTGATGATCACCTGAAGAAATCATCGAATTAACATAGCCTAATTGGAGTGAGCAAGCCTACATTCTCTGACACCTTCTCTTAATATGTTTATACCTAACCAGTAATCTTTCAATACTCTTTCTTTTTTTTAATTTTGCACATCGAGAAGTTAACAGAAAAATCCGAAAGGAAACACAAACTTACGTTATGCGCCTTCCCTCTCTCTTTGCTTTTCGGTCGTAATTCTTAACGGCAGACATTAAACCAGTACACAAGGGAAACAACTAGGCTCGAAATTGACCAAGTGGGGTTCTAGTCTACAGTCACATATAAAGCCCAAACTCTTACACGCTGGGTGGTCTGTTGAGTCCGAATATTTTTTAATTCTCCCCTTCGTTCTTTTCCCACTATTTTTTTCGTAATGCACTCACAATCATCAGGTTGATTTTTTAAGGTACTGTATAGGCTTGCAATCAGAGAGAGACAAGACAAAGACAAGACAAAATTCTTTATTTACGAGGATAATAGATAAGCACTAACGTGCTTTTTTACATCCAGTCCTTGCCCTGAGTAGAGACTACAACATGCAGATGCCATACTTGGTAATCAATACAGTAAAAATATTAATACTCAGTTTTTTTGATGCCACCAAAGACCTTGGATTAGTACAGTCAGTTGAATCACCAACTCGTGGTAAGGCATTCCTGGATTTATTTTTTACCAATTGTCCAGGCGCTTTAGGCAATCAGGAATTAATTGCAGGCCTGGGTGATCATGACATAGTTCTTTTAGAGAGTAATTTTCAACCCTTTCGAAGAAAACCCCCAAACGTACCATCAGACTCTGGAACCAAGCAGACTTACCAAAATTGCGCAGCGATACTCATAATTTCAGTCGTCTTTTTTGAGGTCCCATAGTGTTAAAGATAATGTCAGTGATCTTTGGAAGTGTATAAAAACTAATTTGGAATTTATTATGGATGACAACATACCTACTAAAATAACTTCAAGCAAGAACCACCAGCCATGGATACTACTAAAACTAAACGTTTGTTGAGAAGGAAACATCGTTTCTTTAAGAAATTGAAACTACATCCTAATTCAGAAAGATTACTGGTTAGGTATAAACATATTAAGAGAAGGTGTCAGAGAGAATGTAGACTTGCTCACTCCAATTATGTTAATTCGATGATTTCGGAAGGTGATCATCAAAACAAGAAATTATGGTCTTACATAAGGAGTAAGAGACTGGACAACATTGGGATTCCAGACCTGAGAAATAACCAGAATAACCTAATACAGGACCCTGAAGGGAAAGCAAACTTACTAAACAAGCAGTTTTGTTCAGTTTTCTCAAATCCCAAACCTTTAATTAACGTTAGACTAAAGGATGATGATAAACTCCTGAAATGCAAAACATCAAAGTAAACAAAGCAGGAGTATTTAAGTTACTGACCAATATCAATGAAAACAAAGCATACTGGTCCCGATGGCGTTCCTGGCAAGCTCTTAAAATTATGTGCCAATGAATTGAGTGAGGTATACCAATTACTTTACCAAGCTTCACTGGACCAGGGAGTAATACCTGATGAGTGGCGAGATGCGAGCATTGTTTCCCTTATTTAAAAAGGGTGACAAAACAAAGCAGAGAATTATAGACCTGTATCTCTTACATCCATATCAGCTAAATTACTTGAACACATAATATATAGTAGCATAATGGACCATTTTGACAAATATGATTTCTTAAATAACGCCCAGCATGGTTTTAGACAGCGAAGGAGTTGTGAGACTCAACTTATAACAACTCTCAATGATTTTAGTAACTGTCTTAACAACAGACAGCAAATAGATGCAATTTTATTAGATTTTTCTAAAGCCTTTGATAAGGTTGACCATGAGGGCCTGCTGCTTAAATTAGAACACATTGGCATTGGCGGTTCTTTGCTAAAATGGGCTAGATCATTCCTCGTTGGGAGAACGCAGAAAGTTGTTGTGGAAGGGTCGTCATCCCATTGTAAACCAGTCTTGTCGGTGTGTACCACAGGGAACTGTTCTGGGGCCCTTGTTTTTCTTAATTTATATAAATGACATAAGTAGAAATCTCTCTCCTGGAACTACTATAAGGCTTTTTTGCAGATGACAGTTTAGTATATAGAACAATCAGAAGCAAGAATGATACACGCATTCTACAAGAAGATCTAAACGCTTTACAAGAGTGGGAAAGAACTTGGAAAATGGAATTTCATCCTCAAAAGTGCCAAGTGTTGCGTATATGTAACAAACGCTCACTAATTAGATCAGATTATTCTATCCATAATACTATTCTTAAAGAAACTAATGCTGCAAAATATTTAGGCGTGATTATAGATAGTCGTCTCAAATGGAAAGAACATTACAATTTAGTATGTAAGAAAGCAAATAACATCTTAGCTTTCTTACACAGGAATATCAATGACTGCCCCCAAAAGGTTAAAGACGACTGCTACAAAACACTGGTTAGACCAGTACTGGAATATGGTTGCTCAGTTTGGGATCCTTACCATCTAAAGGACATTGATAACCTTGAAAAGATTCAGAAGAGAGCAGCACGGTTCGTAACAGGGAACCACATCAGAGAAAAGGGGAATACTAGGAAGAACATGAGGAAATTAGAATGGAAACCCTTAGAAGAGAGAAGAGCTTTTATTAAACTCAACACCTTTTTCAAAGGCAGAGCTAAAGTAATTGATATTCCCAATGGAACAACTAGTATTGAATAAAAAGTAGCACCAGGAGTGGCGGTCAGTGTTATACCATACCTGCATCAAATATTGACAGCCACTTACATTCTTTTTATCCCAGTTCTGTACGGCTGTGGAACTCACTGCCGGGTGCCATCAAGATTGCCACAAATGCAATCTCTTTTAAAAAACAAATTGATACAACAGTTTTGAGATCTGCATATTGATGTTTTTCTATTTTTTACTTCCCCAGATATTTTACTGTTAACTGGGCCTGAATTTTGGGCCATTGCTTTTAACTTCTTGAATATCGAGTGCGACCCCTTGTTGCCAAATTTGCTCCAGGGGCCACAGTCTGAGTCGCACTATTTTATGTTATTTTATTTTACTTTTTAACATGCGCGCTGGTGATCTACTCGTTTTTGAGTGAACCAGTATTTTAGGAAGAAGAAGAAGAAGAATCAATTAATGTAAGAAATCAAAGAAGCAAGCAAAGCGGTTCATGTAATCATAGAGGAACATCAAATGAAAATAGAAGATAAATGAAAACAAAACAAAAATAAGAATAATAATAAACAAAAACAAGAACAAAAAATAATAATAACAAAAAAATAAAATAAAATAAAAATGAGAATAATAATAATCAAGAGGAAGGAGAGAGCGGGGGTAGGAGTGAGGTGGGCTGGGGAAACATATGTAAGTGTACTACAACGTACAAGATTGGCATGTATGAAAACAGACAGTGAAGTGAATATGACAAAGTGCGTACATATTTTTGAACACACAAATACACGCACGTTTGCATGTAATAGAGAGAGAGAGAGAGAGAGAGAGAGAGAGAGAGAGAGAGAGAGGAGAGAGAGAGAGAGAGAGAGAGAGAGAGAGAGAGAGAGAGAGAGAGAGAGCAAGGCACCACATGCATTCATTTTTCGCAAGGCATGAGAGATTGATTGATTGATTGATTGATTGATCTTTAATACCCAAGGATGAAGATTTTAGGCCAAAGCCTAGTCTTACAATCTGTCCTTGTCATGCATACATTATTTCAGCACATATCATTCATACAGACAATTGAACATAGCAACATGATAATCTAATTCTACAATGATAAGCAAACTGCTCATAAAAGCACTAATGAATTGGGGATGTAAAACAAAAGGAAACTTACAAGCAATCAAAAAAACAAAACACAAGGAAGAAGAGGTCGAGGAGGGGGGAGAGAAATGGTAGTAGGGGGGGGGGAAAAAGGAGGGTAACAAGTGGATTGGGGATGAGCGAAGAGAAAGGAAAACACGGATCAAGCTAAACACCGCCTAAACCCGGGTCTTAACCGGTTCGAGCGGCCGACCTGAATTCGTGTTTCCTCCTTCTCCCCAAATAAGACCAACAACGAATTAAAAAAAATAATCCATAAACCGCATTCTCTTCATAACCAAAAAATAACGACCCACAAACAAACATCTGTGTAGGTTATCCTTTTCAAAAACAATTACTAAAGTTTCAGAGAGAGCGTAGGGAAAGAAACCGGCTGACACGCCCCATAGAGAACGTAGGGGAAAAGCAGCCGTGACTGAACGCGCCCCATATACAAAGGGCGTGCACTGGGCTATCCGATTACTTACCGATAACGTGTTTTTAATTACAGCGTGGGTTGTCAGCAAGAGAGAGGCGCAGCAAAGGCCCGTTAAGGTCAATTTGCCCTCAGAGCAACGTGTGGCTTTGGGTTTAAATAATATTTCTATTTAACACGGAGGAGAAACCAGTCTTGGAGCCATAGACATACGTGTTCTGCGTTTCACAAAATACGTGCGTATGCCCCACATCCCACACATCATACACACACACACACACACACACACACACACACACACACACACACACACACACACACACACACACCACACACACTATTTATTAGTTCTCTGCATGTTTTCCACTGAAAGCCAGTTTGACAAAGTGTTTCTTTCTGCTGAAACAGTCATCATAATAAATAGTGTCTGCGTTTTAAGTTAGCCGGTTGCTTACCTGCTGACAAACTGTGGGGCCCAAAAAAAATCAATACGGCCCGCACCTCCTCTTCACCCCACTCCCTTCCGCCCAGCCTGCCCGATTACAACATATTACATCACCCCTTCTAGAATTTGCTTGCCACGTCAACACTGCCGCGTGATGGCGCTTTTAAACAGCCCGCCAATCAGCGGGGGGGTTACAATTAAGCGTAGGCCTTACGGGCGCTCACATGACTAGGTTAACCCACACATTCTTTCACTGACTGTCGGACGAGCGGAAACGGTTTACTGTGCTGTGGGGGTGTTATTTAATAACCGGTTTACCGAAGAACAGAATGTGTATCTTAAAGGTTTGTTGGTTCAAGGAAATGAAAACGTTGAAGGCAATATTGTTGACAAAGTACGCCAGTTTTAATAAATGTTTGGCTATCGATGAGATGGTTCCTTTTCTAAAAAGTGGCGCTGCATTTTTGAAAGTCGGCCGAAGCAAAACAATTCATCACGCGTTGATTGTTGGGGGCGCTTGAGACAGCTAAAGCCATGTTTAAAAACATGGCGTTCATTTCTTAAGGGGGCGGTAAACACGGCTGATTCGTATGCTAAAAAACTTAATTTGTAACCCTTTTTGCTGTTCCTCCCAAGTAAAAATGTTCCCAGTTTTGTATCAGACTTGATTGATTGTTAACTACAGATTCATGTTCATGTACAAGCTGATCTGTATTAAGATGTGTAATCTTTTCTAATTCTAACCAGTTCATCTGCCTTTAAGTGTGCAAATTATGCAACTGAATGACGATTTTCGAATGTTCTGGCAAACAAACTAGATAGGTTAAAACAGACCCCTTTGTACATCTACCAGTATGGAGGAGTAGTGTGTAGCCAGCACTATCTCCATAAAATGCTCCAAATATACAATGACGGAGTACACTACTGGCGATTAGAGCCGCCATAAAAGCTCGGGTTCAGCAGTAATTGCTGTAACTCTGCCAAAGCCAGTTGCAAGCCTGGTTGAGAAAAAGAGAGCACAGCAGCGAACTAGGTCAAACGTTCCTTGTAAAACGTTGACCTGCAAAGCGCAGCAGTAAACTGGGTCAAACGTTCCTTATAGGAACGTTTGACCTAGTTGCTGGCCTTCATCACAAAGCAAGTGGCCCCAGTTCTACTTTGAGACACTTGACACCTTCACCCCCAAGTCACCTCAAGTCGCCCCCAAGTCACCCCAAGTCCTTAATTAAGTTTTAATCAAGTCCCCCCCAATTCTTAATTAAGTTTTAATTAAGCTCTTAATTAAGTTACATCAAGTTCTTAATAAGTTCTTGATTAAGTTTTCCCCAAGTCCTTAATTAAGTTTTTAATCAAATCACCCCAAGTTTCTTTAATTTTAAATTTTTAATTAAGTTCTTAATTAATTTACAAACAAGTTCCCTTAATAAGTTCTTGATTAAGTCATCCTCAGTCATCCTCTAAGTACAACCAAGTTCTTATTCAGTTATCTTATAATTATCAAAAAAATACAATCTATGTTTTTATTTAAATAGTAGATGTCTAATATAGTCACACACACGCCTCAAAAAAACGCGAAATCGCTGAGAATATCTGCTCAGCGTTCACTGCGCGGGATCGGCCCAGCATAGATCTTAATGAAGTTCTTTCATCCTAAGCAACCGCATTGATTACAATTCTGGTCATGGAAATGTCTTTTATAGACTCCATGGCTTTATTTATTGACACCATCATTTATAATACGCCATGATCTATTTTTATTAAAAAAATTTAAAATTAAGTTCTTAAAAAATATTCCCTCTGAAATGGATCAAAAAGAATCTTTTGTTGTTGGCGGTTTTTGGCGTGCAGTTGTCTTTTTTCTGTATTTAGTGGTTCAGATTTTTTTGATTGCTTTGTTTCTGTTGCCATTGTGTATATATTTTTATAAAACCCTAATAACCGCCCCCAGCAGGGAGCAAGGGCGCCAAAAATGGCAACAGTTTTTAAATTCAATATTCCATGAAGACTTTGGTGCTGTAGGTCTTGTATCACATGGAGTTTTTATAGCTGGGATTGAATCAACTTGTTCTGGCGTTGGGGGTGTTATGTTTTCATTATGAGTTATATTTTGTAACATTAATTTTTTTTGTCTGTTCCACTCTGCTAATTTTTTTCCTGCTTCAACACGCCCAGGATGCTTTTCACTGGCCCCCAACTGATTCAGTGTTTTCTGATTCTGCTGATTTTCTGGCTTGGTTACTTTCTCCACCTGGTTCAATGTTTTCTGATTCTGCTGATTTTCTGGCTCGGCCATTTTGAAGGGAAATAAAATCTATATGATTAAAAGTTATTAATCCCATGATTAATGGCGATAACAATGTTCCAAATCTGTAATATAGATCACAGCCTAGAGACTCTAATGACTTTGTTAAAACTGGATCTTGCGTTAAATCATACGCAAGATCTTGTTCAGAATCAATGGGAGCAAATCTACTGACTAGTTTAGTGTACAAACTAAGAACTGTTTGCCCGACACTTTTACCATTCTCGAGCCCAACTGCGCCTCATACCTGTTGTGATACTTTATAATGTCTTGTGGCGACATCTGTTGAATCTGTTCTATGCTGAATTCAGTTCGAGGAACTGTTTTGTTTTCCCACATGCTGCCAAAGAATACAGCCTCTCCTTTTTGGGCATAATAGCTTGGTCATCAACTTGGTCATTCATAAGTTCAGGAAGGTTTAGGCCGCCCTGTAGCTGTAGTAGATCATCGCTGTTCATGTTTTTTATTAATTATAATTATTTTATTTTTTTAAATGAGCACCGAAAAAACTATTGCTAACCTTGTATACCATTCTGCTGTTATTGGAGGGCTAAGTGTAGGATACTCAATGCTTGGTAAAAGCCTGTTAAAAATAAAACCGGCAGATCTTGGCAAACTAGACTTTGAAGACTCAGCAAAACTGATTGCTATTATTACAGCTTCATTTGCTACGAAAGATTTTCTAGTTAAGCAAGGAATAATTCCAGAGAATATAAATATGTAAAAAAAAATACATTTATAAGAAATGGCTTCACTCGTAATGATGATAGGTGGCGCTGTGGTGAATGCGCTTGCTTTTAGCGGAAGTAATTACGCGTTTAGTAAACTACGGGATGACGGTGAGAGAAAAAGACATAACAAAGCTGTGGAGCAACTAGCTGCAGCACAAGACGCCTATGAAAAGCATAGAATTGAGCAGTTAGATTTTATTAATAACACACTGAAAAAACAGGGGCATGCAGCTTACAATTTAAAGATGTTGATCAAGCAATAAAACAATATTATCTTGTAACAGGCAAACCGATTGAGACATTGCCCCCACCAAAATTCAGCGACTTTTTATCATCATCAGAAAAACAAAGATGCAAGAAATCGGGTTTATTGTCGTTGGTATGACCGTCGTGTATTTTGTTGCACATAATATTGGCTGAATAAAAAATGAACAAAATCTATTATTCGCCCAAAGGATATTGGAAGGGTATCACAGCAATACAAAAGCTAAGCCAAGCGGCAGGAGTCAGTGAACAAACAGCAAAAGAATGGTTATCTAAACAAGCGATTTGGCAAATTTATTTACCTGCACCTAAACGAATACAGAGGCCACACTTTGTCAATACAACACCAAACGACACCCATCAAATGGATCTTCTATATTTACCCTCTGATACAATTAGACGAAAAAGATTTAAGTACGCACTCACAGTCATTGACATAGCTTCAAGATACAAAGATGCAGAACCATTAACGCAAAAGAGTGCTTCTGCTGTTGCTGTTGCCATACAACTGATATACCAACGAGGCCCGCTAACTTATCCCCGCATGATTCAAGTTGATGATGGAAAAGAATTTAAAGGCCAAGTGAATCAATTATTGTTAAAACACAGAGTTACCATTAAAAGAGGCATCCCAGGAGTTCACAGATCACAGGCTTTAGTTGAAAACTTTAACAAACAGTTATCTGAAAGACTTTTTTCCTACCAGTATCACAGAGAGCTGATTGACAATTCTCGCAACACAGAATGGGTTAGAAGATTGCCCTCAGTTTTGCGCGCAATGAATAATGAAGAATTTAAAGGTCTAAAACCAGTACAAGCAATCAAAAGAAAAACAATAAATGTTGCTGAAGGAGAGTCTTCATCCAGCAAACTATTACCATTTGGTTTAAAAGTAAGGTACCTTTATTTACCGGGGGAAGCAGAAGGGGACACTCGCATCAGGGCAACCGATCCAGTTTGGAGTGTTGATCCATATGAAATAAAAAGAATTGTAAAAATGAATCCGCCCGTGTATTATTTACGAGAAACTGACACAACAAAACATCCAGCTCCTCAAAGATCTTTTGTGAAGGAAGAACTGCAGATAATCCCACCAGACACAGTTCCGCTTTAATTAATTTACGTAATATATTTGAGTTTAAAATGGAAGCTCAGAAGGAAGTGCAGAACGAAACAAGAATGGTAAAGGAAGAGACCTTGAAAATGATACGGGAATCATTTCATGCGTGTAATGCTATTAAGGAAACATTTTCGGGGATTAATCAATGCATGCTAAATCATCCAGATCGCCTACAACTCAAACCCCCAAATTGGGAAAAAGAATATCTTGAAATAATAAAAAAAAATTCGAACGCATCAAGCAAACATGAGAAAAGATTTAAATGAATTGGATGAAGCTATGATTGATCTTATAATAAAAGTTGATGAAAAATATAAACCCCCCTGTTTATGCGGTCCTCCAGTGCCCGATTGCATATGAAAACTCTGGATTAACAAATACTCGTTTAGTGTTTGTTTTATCTAATGACTTCTTTGTTACAACTGTTGTGTTGATCTCATGTAGATTAGATCGCAGTTTTACGTTGTCATGATGAAAAGTCTTATTGTTAAACAATGCTTCTTTATAGTTGCCATGTGATATGTTTGACTGCACAACGCTGCGAGATATTCCCTTTGCTTTCTTAATGATTTTCTCCTGGCTCGAAATACTGTACATTTTCGATCTTAACCCCACATACTCCTTGATCACCTTTCCAGATAATTCATCCTTCATCTTTCCTAAAACCTTCTTATTAACAGATGAATGCAAAGGCGAATCTTTAGGGTAATCAGATGTATCATACCATCCTACATGCCCTTTAGCCACTTCCATTTCCATGTCTTTATAGATGTCTTCAGTAAGGATATCTATAACAAAACTATCTGTATCTGTGTAAAGTACTGTGGACTCGGGATACGAGGGCTTAAAGTAGTCATAAAGAAATTCTAACATCAAAAGCTTTGATAATTCTAAAACAGTAAACCGATAAATACAGGTTTGTCCAATTTGACTTTCTTTTTTTTCATCATTATACCAAAAAGCTGATCATGAAATCTTCTGAAGTCCTGATAATTAGGTTTTGAAGTCAGCTTAATTGCTTCGTTCTCTTTGGTGACCAATCTGACATCTTTACGCTTGTGTGGATTTTCCATAGTCTTTCCGAAACAGCTGTTGTTCATCAACTTGAAAAAGTCTTTTTCTGAAGCATCTGTGGATTTGGTTCTGAGATTAGTGTTCTTCATGATGTATGGTTTCATGAACTGTTCTTGATCAAAAGCAATTATGCGATGAACTGCTGTCAACTTCAACCCATGTCTTAAATAAAATTGTAGAAGTCTGTAATGACAGACATAATTTTTTTGCCTCGAAGATTGGGCACAAGTTTAGGCGGCTCTCTTGGATTCATCTTTAGACTTTCTGCTGCTAATGGGTAGTCATTATGTAGGTCATGGAGTTCATGAGGATATTCTAAGTCAACTTCTAGAATGTATCCACGCTGTTGATCAGGCGCCAAACTACCCAACCACTTTAATGCCTTTTGAATATTTTTTGGATTGTCTTCTGTGTACATTTTAAAGTTGCGTAATGGAAGTGATTGCGCCATTGCCATCCAAAACAGATTGTTTGCATCTAAATACATAGTTAGACCTTTTTACTCGGATCATAGTCGTCCAAGTATTTGTTGTTTGCTTTACAGTAATGAGGGCGACGCCAACTAATTCCTCCACGCAATCCGTTTTCAACCCATCTGAATCATTGGTGGTCAGACAAAAAATCAATCTGTACTCCAGTAAACTTTAAGAAAGCGTCCCAGCTCATCCCGGGCCGAGAAATGGTAATGCGCAGGATCCAGGCTGTAATGTTTTCATGCAGGTCTTCCTAAAAATTTTCAAAGACGTTCGCCAACAAACATGTATCAGCCATCAAGTATGAGTCATGTTTAGTCTCCCACCGTTTACACTCTAACTTCTGCCAGCATCTTGAGCATGCTGGTAATCAGAATCACTGATGCCCTTTTTCCTCTAAGACTAGAAAAGAACGCGCCTTTGGGCGGAAGTTGTCTTCATCAAACCTTTCCCAACTGTTCATGTATTAAATAAGGGTAAACGCCCTTTCTAAAAAGAGTTGGGTCAAAATATTCTTCTGTTATTGGGCAAGACTTTAAGGACTAGCCAGTGACTCTAATACCCCATCATGTGCTGCATAGAGTCATAAAAAGACATGTTATTTAAAGTAAAACACATGTACTTTTCTGATGACTGTGCAATGCATGACACCCTGAAGGCGTCGTCTATGCTTTCATTATAAGATGAGAGTCGTAACCTCGCAAGTTATAAAAGAAGATGGGCAGCTTCCATGTCTTAGGATCAAACTTTAGTTGAAGATTGCATTACTGTGCGCTGCCCCTCTAAACTTCCCACTAATGTGATCATGGTCTCTTACGTCGGATTGGCTTCCTCACTTTTTAGACATTAGTTTAACCACATATCCAACAATGTGTGGTGAGTCATACGGGTTGTTGATCTTCAGACGTCATCATGATTTCAGATAAATTAGATTTTAGAACAAACGTTACGAACTTGCTGCTGCGTTCTAAGAAGTATTCTGCAGCATTAGGCACTTTTAAAAAATTTTCTGGCTTTGAATGAACGCCATCCGACCTGACAATAAATGAAGGCAAATGAGCAAACTGATGTTTACTCACAAGGCTGTTTTAGGAAGTCTCTGTGGTGCCGGCCCTTCATAGGAACAATGAGTGATTCGAAGTCTGCGTAAACTACGTATGGACTCGTTTGCAGCCTTTCCAGTTCTTAAAACTAACTTTACTGCCTTCTGGGGGCGTAATTAGTTCTGTATTACAGTCACTGGGCCAATACAATGTTTCTTATGTTCGCTTGCGGCTTGAACAGATGGCATTCTTGTTAAACATTTTTCTGCAGAATTCTTGTTTATTTTTTTGCTTTGAAGTAGCTGCAATAATCTACTCATTGTGCGTATTAAATTGTAATGTGGTAGCCCGCTGGTGAAAGCATCAGTAGTAAGTCAACATGATTTTTGTCTGGCTCGCCAATCGTTGGGCTATTCTTAGACACTTTAATAGGCTGTAATTTGTTTCCTCATCCCTGTGTAGACATTAACTTATTGGTTTTTTTGTTCTTAAAAACTGATCATTGGTCTATCCCAACGGAAAGGATATTCCACTAAAGTTAAGATCATTGATGTAAGGGCTGATAGTTAGTTTACTCTCTCTGCGTTTTTGGGGGCGTGATCAGCCTTGCGAGAACACACCACATGAAACTTTGTTGTCTGTATTTTTATGTTTAAAACCCGCCTTTTCGCTATCAATGCTGGAGGTAGTGGAATGTAAGCCCTGCCAACAATCGGCGCAAAACTTAGACTGTTTTAATCTGATCTCTATGATTGGGCCCTCTGCCCAACCAAGCCTCTCTTTTTGGCTTCTTCAGCGGCCACATCAAACTGTGTAAGCAGTTTCGTCTGCCCAACCGGGGCGTTAAGTCATTATGAAAAGAATGTCTGGTGTTTAGTTGAGACCCAGACTTCTAGATTTTCTTCATTTATTTTTAAACATAGTTGATTAAAACAGGTAACATTATTTTAACCGGGTGGGTCTATTGTTAATTTTACCCGGAACTTGAGAAATAGCATGAGAAAAACACTTCCCCGTAGCTTGCTGATCAATGACTTCTAAATCAATATCATTCAGTGCCCCTTGAAAAACGCTCTCCCTCAAGCATTCCTTCAAACAATTCGTCTGGTCCTTCATATGTCTTAGCCATGTTGAGTTTTTTTCTAACTCAAAATATTTATTTAAATTAAAAAAAATTCTTAATCAGAATCAATATCAACGGTCTTTTTGTGCTTGGACCATAAACTAAAGTAAAAAACCCCTTTTTGGCGTTGTTAATGTGAGCTGTTTAGAACAGAGTTTAAATTTGTTTCGTTTACTTTTTTTAAGCATTCCTTTTTTATCTGCTCGGGTCTGGCTTTTTGAGAAAAATTTGCCCTCGCCTTTCTTTGAAGATCAAACTTTTGTCTTTTGTAGTCATCAAAATCGGCTGTAAACGATTAAATTCTTCATCCGTGATTTTTGAGTCAACTAGTGCTTTATTTAATTGTCAGTTTGAAGGGCTAAGTTTAGCTGTTATTAGTTGAACCATAGCTGTGTGCTTTTGGATTTTAGTTTTTAATTTTTGCCAGAAAGCACTTACAGCTAATGAACACAGGCCAAGAGCTAAAGACAAACCACCAGAGGTAAGCTGGGTGCACCTATGCCTGTTGCTAAGAGGCCTACACTCGTTCCTGCTGATAGAGCACTAACAGTCGATGCCCAGTATTAACATATGTAACAGCATTAAAGGCAGCAGAATACCTTCGTTTGGTTTTGCTGTATTTTGAAAGGCCCTGCTCTAGTTTTTGTTGCATTTGTGTAATGTTTGTTAATCTGAAGGTTTTTATGTCGGGGGCTATCTCTTCTCCTTGGCAACTCGGGCGCTGTAGGCACATTTGGATAAACCTGAACAGACATGCTTTTTTAAAATAAAAAATAATTTAGTATTGTATATCTTTTAATCTGTTATCTTGAAAAATTCAGTGCGCATCATAAATTAAAAAAATGTACATTAAGTGGTTTATCGGCTTCTTCTTCTTTATCAATTTGAATGTTTATTACGTCTCTCACAGTTCTCCCGCTTCCATGTAACTGATTATCCTCCGTTGACCTTAGGTCAATCCATAAACCATATTTTGTTGTTAAATAATCATCAAGTCTTCCCACTGTGAAGGTGTAGATCTTTAGACAAAAGGGTTCAACTGTTGGATTTCTACACCTCCCACCTCCAAACAGTTTTCTTATTTCATCAAAAGCTGATAAGGTTAAGCCCCTAGCATGATTTGGTTAGGACTGCCCTCAATCGAACATTGTACTTTCGTTTTTTTTGGTTTAAAAAAAACTTTTCATTCCTCTTTTAAATGGTTTTTTCATCTTAAACACAGAAATAAAATACTTTAAGCGATCTTGCTGCGGAAACTAAAACTAAAATTCCATTTTGCGTCTGCCCTGCTTCTGGATATGTTGTATGATGAATCACCTTTCGTAATATATTGCTAATTTGACTAAATATTGTTGCTCAATCTGCCTTGCTAAATTAGGGTTGCTACAACGTCAAACTCTAACGAGATGTCAGAAATGCTGTACTTTGCTCCTGTGTCTGAGGATCTGATAACAGTTGTATTCATTAAAAGTTAGTTCTTTATGACAAATCTGTCTTTTAATGCTCCTTGAAGTATGGTGCATGCGCTTTTAACAACTCAAAATCTAAGGGAATGGAAAAGCGATTTCCATACGCAAAATTTACAGCTCATACTTTTTGCCATCTTTAGTATCTGCGGCACCTATTCTATGTTTTAGTGCTTCTTCATTTTCTATTCCTGAAACGCAAAGTCACCCCTTTCATTCCCGGTTAGCCATAGATCAGAATAGGTTAAAAATATGTCTGCATTGTGTAAAGAAAATATTTTTGCCCCTCAAGTTTTATAGAAATTTTCTTAACGTTGCCCGCCCCAGATTCTGTACAACTGTCCTTTTTGGGTCTGTTTTTGAAGCGAGTTCTTTTTTGAAAGTAACCCGCGCAGAGCCTGGCACAATCACTTCATCTGCTCCTAGGTCTGGAAATTTGACAGTAAGAATTTGATCTGCATCAATAGTAGATGGATTATTTGGAACAGTATTTTCCCGCTTATTTCCCTCACGCCAAAGGGTTCTTTCAGTCTTCTATCGGGTCAAAAATCGACCCATATGCTTGTGACATTTTTATAAGAAAATAAAAATTTAAATTTATTTAAAAACATGGCAGGAATTGAAGATGAAGAAGATTATGATGTTTTGATCGTGGAGACGACATGAGTGAAATGACACAGCATCGCTCAGCGCTCTCATTGCGGCGTGAATTAACAGAAAGAAAAGGTTAGATCATTGTCCCAAAAGTTTAGGTCAAGAACCTCCCGAATTTATACCCCCTGTGATTTTGAAGTAAAAGATGACCATTTGTTTGTGAAAAACGATCAAGGACACCTTGTTCGCTTCAACTAAAAAAGACCCATCAAAGTTTTTAGCCGTGGGTTCAATTAGACAAAGACTCCCTGCGAGCGTACAAAATCGCCTGGCATTGCAAAACCCAAAAAATTAGATAGGGATGCAGTTTGCAAAAACTTCAAAACACACTGCAGGAACCCGACAGATAACCAAATGCAAAACAGGGGACTTAAAAAATTTAAAATCATCGGCAGACGAATTAATAAATGCAATAGAAGCAGAAACCAGTTTTTCAGAAGAAACAGCATTAAAGACTATACACGACTCACCGCTAACCCCTGCGAGAAATAGCGGCCCTTGATCATGCTTTAAAACCATTAGAGGCGAATTAACAAACAATTTAGCAAAACTGGGTGAAATAGATGAGCATATAAAAAGAAAAAAGAAAAAACTCGTTGAGGTGATGACGCCAAAATTAGGGCATGATATTTAAAAAAAGAATAGCCAAAGACTAAAAGATCTTGAACAAGAGAGATCGGCAAGACTAGAAGTGTTGTCTACTAACCGAGAACAATTACGAACTCAATGAGCAGAAAAAGAAAACTATCCAAAGAATTTTATATGAAGACACAACGCTAGCAGAACAAAACCGAACACTGTTTAGAGAGCAAGGTGTACATTAGCAAGCGTTATAACAGCCTTAGGATTTGCAAAAAGTACACTGGTGATGGCTATTACAGGCGGCGGCGGTCAAAACCCCGTGCCTCCACCGCCATCACCTCCATCACCCGCCTGATAAATCATGGGTAAAAAACAGCTTGATCATCTTTCGGGTTTATTAAAAAAAAATTTGCCGTAAGCCGCGATGCTTTTACCAGGTATATTAGGGGTTTTGTTAGCTGGCTTTTGTCTACTGCGGGCAAAGTAGTTGGCTTTTGGCCGAGCAAATTATGGACATTAGTTCTCTTAATAGTTGGGTTAATATTTTGTAAAATAAAGACCGAGAAATCCCATGCCAGTTAATCCAAGAACAAGCGCTGTCTTTTCTATTCATGGGCATCGTGAACAGAGTCCGCGTTTCAATGGCCTTGGGGTTTGAACCTTAAGGATTGGATGACTTATACTTGGGGGGTCATCTTGTTTTTTTACTGCTTGCAATATTATGGCTCAGAATTTTTTCGTTTTCCGACCCTTTTGTTCATTGCCCGCCCCAAGGATTTCATTATTGTAGTTTATTATTGTGCCTATCTGGAGTCTGAGGGCAGAAGGCAGCATGTATAAACCAGTGCCAACAGCAAAGTCTACTTTCGATCTTGCTATTGTAAAACATTTTGGTACCTTTTTTTACTTGAAGGTAAATCAAACTGTAGAATTAATGGCGTCCTCTAAATTGCAAGTATTGTTTTTGTGCATCAAAGCCAGTAGAAGGACAGTTATGCTCGATCTCGTTTGTGCTGCGAACCCAGCAAACACCAAACGTAAGTACGAATAGAGTCGTTTATTCGTTCTATTTCCCGCTTTAGTTAGGCCCTTTGAAGTGTCTAAAATAAATGTTGTCCATGCTGTTTATGCTCTTGCTCTATGGACCCGAGGTGAACAGTTGTGCCCGAAGAGAAAGATGTGGAAGGAGGGTTCAGTCATATTTATACTTTCTGTGAACGCCCCAAAAATAAGGGGTGCCTAGACCATGATTAAGATCCAACTTTTGTCTAAAGTCTGTCTTAACATTAATATTGAATTCGTTACGATCCTTTTCAAAAGCCTTCTGTTAAATTTGGTTGCTGAATGGATTAAACGGTTTTGTCATTTGGTAATGGCGCTTGCAGTTCAGTCAAAAAACGTCTGAAAGTGTAATAAAAATGAAATCTGTACATGACCTCCCAAAGGATCAGGATGATTTAAAAAGACAGCATAAACCACTCCCACCCAGTTGATGCACAAAAACAGCAAAGTTTAACTGGTTCAAAAAATGCATCGGGTGACCCAAACCACACTTTCGGGATGTGGTCGTTTTTAATAGGAGGGTTAAGATTTGCTCTTCAATGGAGTACTCACCTTTACTTGAAAGGTGTCAGTCTGGGTCACAGAAATGTCGAGGGTGTCAGTTGTTATATTTTTAAGATTGTAGTGCGGCCCAGCAGAATATTTTGCATCGTATATTTAAATGCGCTCATTTTTATTTTGTTTAAAAAATGTTTGTAAAAATAAAAACCCCAAAACCGTCCTTCGTTTTTAGAAAAATGCTATTGATAACAATTGCGGGGCCAAAACAGTCGCGCTCCATGAAATATTTTACAAAGTCGTATGGTTTAATATAAGCAAAAACCAAGGAGAATAATAAGGTTCTAAAAGTTTACAAAACAGGGGCCCAAAATTAGCCAGTTAACAATACCTGATGGTTATTACGGGTTTTGCTCACTAAAAGAAGCAATGAGTAACTTTGACATTACTCTCAAACTTAACAATGCAAATCTAAAAACAATGTTAACATTTAAGCCTGAAGAAGAAGGAGGTTACTATTTTGATAAAGAGCTAGCTAAAATGTTAGGCTTGCAGCTAACAATTATAGATTTAGAGTTACACCAAACAAAACTACTTATGAGGGGAAAATCCGCTCGATCTTGCATTACATTTATTACTCTATGTTCATTTGGATGAGCTGAGCACTGATGAAAACTTATATGATGGAAGGCCCTCAACTGTTTTGGAGCTCTTCCATCAGGGAAAGCTGCATATTGCGATTATGAAATTATACAATTCCCAATTTACAGTTTAAAAAGATTAGTTTGTGGGAGGGTCGGATCATTTAATTTAAAAATTGCAGACAAAACAGGGAAACTCGTTTAAATGTGATAAACCTGCACATTGTTTTGGAAATAAAATAATAAGCTGTACTAAAAATAAGTCGCGTGGGCCAGAAGAATCGGGGGTTACATTAGCGCCTGTGAGGTGTATAACTTTAGAATTAAAAGACCTTGCAGACGTTGCGGACTTTGAACAGAACGGTGAGATAGGCGTTGTATGGGTTGAGTACACTAAGATGGTGATTATAAACGCAAGAGGTTGGCGACAACAAAAAGTTTCCTAAACTAGAACAACTGCGCAAACTAGAGGCAAAAAATGTTGGCCATATGAATTAAAATAGTTCGAAAACCTGACCTCAAATGGCACTTAGAAACCCTATTTAGAATGGGACATAAAATTTGAATTCATAAGCCCATTTACATTTTTAGCCGTCAAAAAAGTTTCAGAAAAGCATTCAACTCTGGCCCTTTACATGTAAGTCTTATGCCGGACGACAATAGTCGGAAAGAAATTGAAAAAACGCCGTATGGGAAAAAACATACTCCTCCACGAAAAGAAACAGTTTAAAAAAACTTCTACAAAATTACAGTTCTTTCCAAGCAGAAAATTAGGAGACACGTTCACAATAATATTTGAAATTTCTGTCTTTAAAGATGTGGAGAGGGATGGGTTGTGGCGTTAGTGACGACCTTATAAAAGGAATTAATATTAGCTGGCAAAACTTAGACGTTAAACGCCTTACAGTTTACCATCGTCCGTTCTTCACCAAAGGTGAGGATATTAAGGTTATAACAACAAGCAAAAAAAATCACTGTGACTTAAATAGAAACAAACTTACAGAACTAAATTTGGGTTAATCTTACACATTTTGGCCTCATAGGGTTTTATTATACTGAACAAGTTTTGACAGAAAGTATGATAAAAATAATAATGGAAATTTGATTAAATTCTGTTATAAAACTATGGAGCAGTTAAAACTTTATGACAAAAACCCCTCATTGTTCATTAATTTGTGGACAAACGGTTGTGGGGAAAAAAATATTTTTCCTCAACTGTTACAAACAGTTTATCGTTATAATTTTTTATCATATTGTAATTTTCTGCCCAACACTTAAATGGAAACAAAGCATATCATGAAGAAGGTTTTTATGGTCTGATGATAACATATTTTTAGTTAATCCTAGCAATAAACTGAGTGAGTGTCTAGAACAGTTTTATAAAACTGTTTGAAGGAACGCAGACACTATTTTTTATAGATGACTGTTCGGCGAAAGAGACTAGTTAAAAAGAGAAACACTTGTCAAAACTAGCTTTCAGTGGAAGACTGCTGGGATAAGTGTGTGGATTTTATGTCAGAATATAACTCGGTTTTAAAAAACTTTAGAGAACATTAAAAACTGTAGTTTTATTTCACATGAAAGACAAAGACTCATTTGAAGAATGTTTGCGCGAAAATGATGTATTGAAAATGACCAGGAAAAACACAGGGGTTAAACAAAAACGAAATCTGAAAAGTTTAGTAAATTAGTATTGAAAACGGATAACCCTGCACAGTATGTTTGTTTGTAGGGTCGTTATTTTTTGGTTATTTAAAGAGAATGCGTGATGGATTATTATTTTTAATTCATTGTTTAAAGTCTTACTTGGCAGAGAACGGAGAAACACGGATTCAAGGTCGGCCGCTCGAAACCGGGTTTAAAACCGGTTGAGGGGCGGGTGAGCTTGAATCCGTGTTGCTCCGTTCTCTGCGATTTTAACGGAGTAGTTTTTGTTGAATGATTTATCAAAGTATGGTTCACAGAAAACTTAGCGAATGGACGCAATGATTGTAATCGAATAATTTAACTACGAGACATAAAATGTTTATGCAAATGTTCCTTGAAAGTTTTAAAGTATTCATGTTTTGTAGATTCGGTGGAAATGAGTTCCAGACATATGGTTTCCAGAGTAAGTAGACTTGTTTTGTATAGATCAATGCGTGGGTAGGGAAGAAGGAATTTCGTTTGAGCCAGAAAAGCTGTTCGATTTTATAAAAAGGGCATTGATATAACATGGCATAGTATCTGTCAAGATTGTAAACAAAATGATGCCTTGTTGAATTCCAAATTTCCTATTAGAGGAAGTATGTTCAGCGCTTTTATTTTTCGTCTGTTGTTAGAGATACAGCTGGTGGAGTAGCTTTGTTGCACGTCTATGGAGAAATTCAACTTTTTTGAGTCACACTTTCCGTCCCACACTGTTAGCGATTTATACGTGACATTATGTGTGCATGAAGAAAAGTTTAACACATTACTGTTTACGTAGCCTTTAATAGAAAACAGAAAAGGTTTTGAGACTACCTGCATGTTATTAGAGGATGCCATTTAATCTTTATCATCATTTAACCCCAAAAGTGCTATTACCTGCTCGTAGAAGTGCCATTCAACTGAAGTTTTGCAAAGAGGAGTCAACTTTTCGTTTTTTTTTTTG
>JAFLJL010007674.1:0-21110 GCA_018398815.1 Conus ventricosus | reverse complement strand
TTCGTGTTTTTACCCCCCACTACAAAATCTACATTTTTCATCTCATCTTCTCCAAATTAGGCATGATGACTCATTAGCGTACTAGACAGATCAAAAGCGAATCACTTTGTGCTAGGCCATCACAATTTTTAAGCGAGAATATTGTGAAGCGATTTTTGGATTAGAAGAAGGTCAAGGAAATAGATGTGTGATATTTCGGCAGACGAAATCCGTGAGCAACTGACAATATCCAAGCAACTCCTGTCAATCCCGAAGCCTTCTACGATATTTCTTTCTTTTTTTCCCATCCGCACCCCTACCCACCTCCTCCATTCTTCCTTTCTCGCGTTGCTGCTTGTGGTTCAGAAATCCTGCCGAGAAAGTCTGATGTTCAATAACACGAGGCATTGTCACGTTCTCACCTTTTCTTATTTATAGACACGCCCTTGCAAGCTGCCTAACAATCGTAACCTTGACTTTCTATTCTCGACTCTTTACGTCATTTGGCAGTGTGTGGTGTGTGTGTGTGTGTGTGTGTGTGTGTGTGTGTGTGTGTGTGTGCGTTTTTAATCCTATTTCTTTTTATCGCAAGATGATAAAAAATAAGTGTCTGTGCCAGAGAGAGAGAGAGAGAGAGAGAGAGAGAGAGAGAGTGTGTGTGTGTGTGTGCGTGCGTACTATTTGCATTTGTGTGTGTGTGTGTGCGCGCGCGCGCGCATTTGTGTGTGTGTGTGCGATACTAAATCTTCATACACATTCTCCATCCCGACATCTGTGAAGGTCATATCTAGCAACAGCGACTAAAAAAGGAAACAATGCAAAAGACCCCGCCACCTCCCTGCACGCACGCACACATAGACCCTTAGGTTACATTAACCTTTCCCGTACGTCGCCTAAAATTTTGCGCGCCGTACATCGTGGGTCGCATGGACCCATGCTTTACTGAAGGAAACGAGGCCTTGCCGTACGTCGTGGGTCCGCATGGACCCATGCTTTTCTATGAAGGAACAAACCCTTGCCGTACGTCGTGGGTCCGCATGGACCCATGCTTTTTATGAAGGAACAAACCCTTGCCGTACGTCGTGGGTCCGCATGACCCATGCTTTTATGAAGGAACAAAGCCTTGCCGTACGTCGTGGGTCCACATGGACCATGCTTTTTATGAAGGAACAAAGCCTTGCGTAGGCTGCGTTTGTACGTTTGTAGTTGTGATGTGCGAAATTTAAGAAAGTCATATGTTTTATACGGAATGGAATAGTATTCTTTTTATATGCAGCAACAGAGTTTTCGTGCAAGAGACTGAACCTGTTTGTTTCAAAATGCTTGGTAATGTGAAAAACCATCGATCAAGGTGACCATGTGTACACGCGCGCCAGCACACATTCACACATCTGGCTTTTGAACATCACTCCACTCACGCGCTGCGGTAATCAAACCAACTGTGACACACAAAATGAAAATGCGCTGGGCTGGTGTGTGTGTGTGTGTGTTGTGCGTGCGTGCGTGCGTGCGTGCGTGTGTGCGTGTGGCGCGCGCGCGCGAGCATGTGTGTGTGTGTGTGTGTGTGTTGTGTGTGTGTGTGTGTGTGTGTGTCGTTTTCAAGTTTGTACGTGTGTATGCGAGTGCATGTGTATGTGCGTGCGTGCATGCAGGTATGTTCGTCAGTCAGTGTATTATAGTGCAGATCTTGTGTGCAAGTATGTACGAATATATTGTATGAGAGGAAAGTGTGCTTGTGATGGACTTAAAAAAATATGGGCACGGAAGAGAGGGAGCATGTGTTTAGGAGTGACTGTAGGCCTACATGTATCCGACTTGATGCTTCTTTAGCAAACTAAAAATAGTTTCAGCCTAATTTCAATAACGAGAGCCTCCAGTGAAGAATTTACACGGAACACTCTAACAATAATGTCTCACACACAGAATGAAAAGTCCACTCACTCTGTAACGGGGGAAACACACACACACACCACACACACACACACACACACACACACAAGCACATTTCTGTCAACAATGGTTTATTGGTTTAGTAAAGAGACTGAATTTGTTCAGTTGGCTGAGAAATCACTCACACACTTTCACATTCTCTCTCTCTCTCTCTCTCTCTCACACACACCACACACACACACACACACGTGCACGCAGATGCTTCCGAACTGCATGCACATACACATACGCAAGAGCCAGGGCTTGCACGCGCATACATACGCACGCACGCGCATACATACGCACGCACGCACTCGCTCACACAAGCACACACACACACACACACACACACACACACACACACACACACGCATGATGGCGATAATTTAAACAAGGGTAACAAAGACGATTACTATTATCATTATCTTTGAGAATACTTCAAACGCCCAATTCAAAAAATGCCTGGGTGCTTACAGTGAGAGAAACACATATAAAATGATAAAACAACAAGAAAGAACGGCATCTACAACCAAGACATACACTAAAAGTAATCATACCAACAAGATCACCACAACTTCCGGCCCTGCACCTCCTCTCCCATTCACTTACCCAAATGCCCACCCTCACGTCTGGTGAGTTGATTTTAAACAATTTATCTGTAATGCATTCAAGACATGTTACTAGTTTGTGTATAGGTTCCGATTGAATGCTTTTAGAACAAAGTATTCTAAAAATATACATTGCATATGTGGCAAACAAATTACTGTAAACCATCTACTTCTTCACTGCCAGGAGTTAGGCACTTTGTTCCTAAGATAAAGCAGGGACCGTACAGCAAAGGGACTAACAAGAGCCAGATGGGCCGCGCGAAAGTACTGCTCGCGAGCAGACGGCCGAACTTGGGCGTAAAAGAACTTCCGGTGGCAGCTTCTAGCGAGTAAACAATGTGTGGAACACGCGTGTCGGACGGTGTAAATCTCGTTTTTCGCATGAACACTCAATTTCTTGTACCAAAAACACATCGCATCTAATATGGGGGGTGCAAACTGTGCCATTGTTGGCTGTCCGCCCAGAAATCTAACACAAAGGGCTTACATTTCACAAATTACCGGCGAAAGGTACGAACGATGAGTGGAGAATGCAGCTGATCAACAGTATCAACAGACAAGATAAATCGTTCAACCCCGACAGGGCTACAATTTGCTCCCGTCATTTCAAGGATTCTTGCTTCAAAAACTGTTAAGTCTGAGCATAGACTCTATATCGTTCAGTTATAGCAGTATTTCATCGATAGGTTTCTGTAATGACAATTAAGTTCGGGCATCCAAAATTCAGTGATGTCCAAGTGTTGGTTGTTTTACAAGGGCGCTCATTGAAGTAAACAGTTTCCATTCTGTGTGTGTGTGTGTGTGTGTGTGTGTGTGTGTGTGTGTGTGAGAGAGACAATGACAATGACAATGACATCTTTAATGACAATAGCCTGAATGGCTCTAATGCCATGGAAGTGCAAAAATACAGAAAATACGGCAAATGCGGCATATAATGCATCAAACCAAGTAAATCAACTATATCACAACCACTATGTGTCCGAAATGATCAACGTCAAATAATGAAACAAAAACGACAAACATAATGAAAACATATATCCAAGGACAGTACACATTTTAAGAGGAAAAGCCTAATTCCACACAGGGCTAGTATTTCCCACCCTATGTGTTCGATCAACCGACAAAAATACAAATACATAAATGATGACAACATGGATATCGCTTATATCTTGAGTGACTCGTAACACCTAATAACGTAAAATTGTCTTAGATTAGGCCTAATTCAAATAGAAAGTCTTTTCTGCCTTAGGTTATATGCGTCGTTAATGAACTTAGCAAGCAATTTAATAGTATCCTCATTTTCCGTTGAAAGAATACCAACAAGATCATGTCTCGTCACATCACGATTACCAAATAAACCCATGTCATACGTAAACCATCATATTCCTTACATACGAACAAAAAATGTGCTTCGTCCTCTAGTCCGTCTGAACACAATGGACATACAGCATTTCAGGAACTTCTTTTAAATACCAGCTTCTATTTATAAACAGTCTAACGTTCTCATTCTAAATCTTGCTAAGTATCCCCTGTGCCATTTATTTGTTATAATGTTTAGGTATTTTTCAGGCTGAAGTAATCTTTAAATGAATTATACCAGGCGTATTTACTATTTTCTGTTATATGTGAGTGCCAGTTTTGTTGATAACAATCAATAAGCCGCTGTTTAAATTCATACAAAAACAGTTTTTCATTTTCCACCCCTTGCATCAACCAAATATGCCCAAATCCATTTTCGGTTTTAAAGCTCTTTTGATATCTGATGCCCATTATGATGTCTGTTTCATGTTGTCTAAGGAGCATTTCTACGCCTGTTTACATATACGAGTTACTGGTAACGGGTTAGTTTTAGCCAGTATCTCAGACATTTAACATAGGTTCTTATAAGTAACGGGTATCTACCTGATTCACCGTACGACATTTTATTTGAAGAATGTAAAGTATATTTAAACATCTCTTAATGGCATTAAGTGTGAACATTTTCCATATGTTTGTTTTCTTTAATCCCCAAATTTCAGCGCCATACGTCAGCATCGGTTCAATCTGAGAATCAAATAATTTCCAAAACAAAATAATATCAGTGGATCCAAGTCTTCTCAAAGCACGAAGAATTTCAATTACCCCTTTTTTCCCTTTCCGGGCTGTTTTCTGACCATCCTGGTGTCAAACTTAATTTTGTGGTGAAAATCATGCCCAAGTATTTATATTGGTTTGTAACTCTGACCTCATCTTTACCGTACACCATACTTCGCTTGCAGATAGATACCCTCCTTTGCGGAAAACGATTATGTTGGTTTTGTCTAAATTTACTGTTAACTGCATCGATCTGCTTCAGATTTGAGCACATTAAGTTGGTTTTGGAGTCCTATTGGAGTATTGAAAACAAAATAACATCATCGGCGAATAGTAATAAGAATATTTCAACTGCTCCTGGAAGTAACTGTATTGCCATGTCTTCCATGTTTAGATAACTCTATAGCAAGTTCATTGATAAAAAAAGAGAATAATTGTGGACTTAATATGCAGCCTTGTTTTACACCTCTTGGACAAGAGAAATATTTAGAATACAAACATTTGTCGCGAACACAAGCCAAAACTGTATCATATATTCCTCTTAAAGCCTTGTACAATTACCGTCAACGCCAGATTTTCTTAATATATCCCATAATATATTTCTATTGACGGAATCAAACGCCTTACGAAAATCAACAAATGCTATATACAGTTTTGAATTTCTTGAAAGATAACGCTGGACTACTGAATACAATGTGAAATATGATCGGTTGTACTATAATCCCTTCTGAAACCTGCTTGTTGTTCAATAATTTTTTTCCTCCCTCTCTGCCCATTGTGTTAATCTTTTATTCAAGATGCTAGTATAAATTTTACCCAGTACACTTGATAACGATACCCCTCTATAATTATCTGGAATATTTATGTCTCCCCTTTTTGAACAAAGGTACAATTATGATTTTGACCACTCAGTTGGGAAAATTCCACTATGGAAGAGTCTGTTAAACAAACTGACAAGAAATTCTGTTATCAGATTATTAGAATTTTTCAACATCTCATTGATTATACGATCTGGGCCTGCGCTTTTACCACGTTTTAAACTTTTAATACTGTCGTTTACCTCTCTTGTAGTTATTGTATCATTAAATAAAGGTTCTTGAGAATATTCGTCCTCTACATCAAATATGTCCTCCTGAGAATTCAGAATTATCAAATGAGTTAAAAACACTCTGAAAATGATCGTGCCACTGTTCAACCGATATTTGATTGTAGATAAAAGTTTTTTTGCTTATTGATCTTATTGTTGACCAAACAATTTTGGGTCGTTAACAGATGCTTTCAGTTTTACTAATCTATCAAAATCAAATTTCTTCTTTTTATCTTTTTTTAATTTATTATAGTCTGTTCTAGCCTTTACGTAACTTTGTCTTCGTTCAATAAGGTTTGTTTTAGAACGTCTATAACTTCTGAGGAGGCCCGTGACTTGTTTTTTCATTCTTTCACAATTCCAATCAAACCAATCATTAACTTTTTTGTATATCTCCCAACCACACGAACCATACACGCAGCAGCTCCATATAACGCATTCGAAAAAAGATCAACACATTCATTTACATCAAAATCCAAAAAATTGTTTGCTCGTTCCATGTTCTCTTTAAACGTATTAGATTCCAGTTCCTCTCTATATATCTGTGCACTTTCCTCACACACACAACTTTTTCCTCGCCACGCACTGTTGTCTCTCTTTCCACAAACACCTCTCCTTTCTCCCATCGCATTTCAACAGGCAAGTGCCAAGAATACAATTGTTCATTAATAAGCATGTCACAGTAACCATGTAGTTCCTCAGACATAATAAAATAATCAATGGTACTGCTTCCGTGCGGTGAAATATATGTAAAATCGCCATGTGAATCCCCTTGACAGCAACCATTTAATATTATTAAACCAGACATGAAACAAAAGTCCACAGTGATTTACCAAATTCATTAACAGTTTTATCTTTAGAACATCGTAGGAACTTTACTTCTTCATCATAATCCAGGTTTTCATTAGGGTGTAAATAATCAATCATATTTTCAATTTTCGGTTGTTCATAATCCTGTCCTAGAATTAAGATCGCCACAAAAAATAACATACATATCTTCCTTTTCGAGCAAGTCTGACAGGTGTTCTTCAAAAATAAGAATGCCATTTTTCATTTCACAGTTATTATAATAATGGACTACCTTCAGGGGGCACATAACCAGCAATGAATAAAACGTCTTTTTCCATATCAAATAAACATTTATCCAATTTCAAAACAATCAAATTATCGCACTTTACTCTAACTTGCATAACAAACTGAGAAAAGCAATCTTTTACCAGCACCAACTCCACCTGAATTTCTTCATGCGAAGATAATTTCGTTGCAGGAGCATCATATTTTGCATAATCTTGAAACATATTACAGAAATCATATGTACCAACAAAAGTCTCAGTCAAGCACACGAAATCAAATTCACGAACATAATTAATAAAAGATAAATCATTAATTTTACTCAAAAGGCCCTCGATGTTATAACACAGAAACGATAATCGCGTTGCCGGTTGATCATGCTTGTCCTATTTGTCACTGGAGCGTGACCCAGATCGCAACGCTCGCCTGTCGTCACTGCCACTACCAGTGGCCGCGGGAAATGTGTGAGCGTTCACTGACAGGTAACCTTTCAAACTCTGTCTGCTGTCTGTCTTTACTACGGTCTGCACGTGTTGCCCCCTCCCTCTATTTCCCCCTCCCCCACCACGCCTGTACTGTCCCTCACCACGCGAAGCCGAGGTCGATTTCATCCCACCAACCTCCCTCTCTGTCCTTCCCTTTTGCTGTGAGAAGATCTGGCTAGGTGGGTGTTGTCCGGGGTCACATGACGCGAGGTTTCCCCACTGCTAATTATAGCGGGAGTTTGTTGTGTCACTGGCGTTGTTGGCGTGTTGCCCCTCTCTGCCCCTTGTGTTCCTTCCATCGGTCCGTGTGGGGTGTTGTGCGGGTGTGGGTCTGTCATCCGTGCCTGATCCTTGCCTGGTGCCTGATCGTTTCTGGGAGGTCGTTTGGGCCCGATCGTCATTACACCTCGCACAAAATAAGCAGAGAGTCCATCCCTTTTTGCCTGTGAAACCATGGCTGTCCTGACGCCTGGTAAGATCATTTGCGATCCGGACACCTTGGGCCTGCAGCTGATCACGACAGTCTTTATTCTTCAACAGTTCCATCTTGTCCCTCCAGTTTCTGAGTTTGATGATCATGGGTTTGGGATCACCTTGTCCTATCCGATGGGCTCGGACAATATCGTCTTCAGACCATTTCTTTGGGCCATCAACGCTATTCAATGCACGCACAACAGCTGCAGCACACTCATCATAGCTTTCTCTCGGTCGCCTGTTGAGGGATTCCAAACAGTCGGAGATTATCCCTGGGGAAAATTCTTCCAAGCGGTCTATTTCAGCATTCATGTGACCGATTTCGGTTCGAAAATTTTCAACAGACTCCGATAGTACCTGTGTCTCTTCTTTCTGTTTACGTGTGGCCGAGTATAGTTCTGTGACGTCATCATTTATCTGGGAGACAGTGTCTGACAGATATGTGTTGTTTTCTTCCAGCCTATTGCAACGTTCATTGATTTCGTCACATTTCACATTCACTGTTTCCAGCTCAGACTTGATGGCAGACAGATCACCTCGAATCATGCTTAATTCCTGGCTGTGCTGCCGTCCCTGCCTCTCTATAGCGTGAAGAATCTGTTGCCACCGCATCGTTTGAAATGTGTGAGTCACACGTGGGTTGTGTGGAATCGCCAGAGGTAGCCAACTTGTCGTCTTTGTCGTGTCGTGATCATGATCAGTGGGCCCGGGGGTTCGATTCTATATCGTGTGATAACAGCAAACGACGCAGTGACAACGTGGCATACAGAACACATAATGAAGCCAGCGCATGACTGTGCACTGGCGGCATGTGTGTGGCACGTGTGTAGGGCTGTCAACACTGCACTCTCGTTCACACATACGGTCGTCACGCTTGGAAGGTAGTTTGCAAACACTTCTGTGGACTGTGTACGAAAAAACATCTTGACTAATCACAGCCTGAGCATTTGCTGACACACTATTCAGGAAGGAGAGCACAAACAGCAACACGGTTGAAGGAACACAACACATCCGCCACTGTTATGACAGCCTCGTTTCCGTTTACATGGCGGACTTTGTTTACTTTCTGCACTCTGCTCACTGACCTGACAAAAACACCAATTCTGCTTCTCCACAGCTCCAAGTCTATCATTTCGGCATATCCTCGTCTTCACAGTATCTAAACAAAAGTCACGGTAACGAAAATGTCTCACACTTGAAACAAGCCCGCTTGAAAAGCTTTGAAAGGGGGGACAAAAAAAAAACTAGGTTTTGAACTTTCCCAAATCTTTGTTGCCCCCCCGGTGAGGGAGGAGAGAGAGAGGGGGAGAAGGAGGAGAAGGGGGTTTTTTATGTGTTTTTGTGTCAGGGGCATGTTTATGTGTGTGCGGGTTAATTTTCTGAAGTCACAAAAAAAGGCCAAAACCCAAAACGCTTTTTTTTTATACACACAAATAGTAATTGTTTGTTCCCTGTACTCGGAAACCTTTATGATTTAAAAAAACCCATACGTCACAGGTTTTCCCATCATAGACTACAAACCCTTTTAGACCTCTCTCTCTCCTATCTCTTCTGTCCTCTCTCCCCTCTAACACACACACACAATAACATACACACACCCCCAACACATAAAATATTAATTTTTCGGGGCTATATAATAATATATATTTATACCTGATGACAGCCCCAACACCCCTTAAAAAAAAATTTGTAAAATTTTTTTAAGGGTTTCCCACTTTTAACTTTTAATTTTTATAAAATAAATATAAATATATATATAAAAATTATATATTTTATTTATAATATATAAACCACAACAAACACACACAAAACAAAAGGGGTTTTTAAGGGGTAAATTTTTATTTATTTGGTACCCAGATGACCAAAAGCCCCCTTTGCTTTGATATCCCAAAAAAATTTAATTTTTTGATTTACAAAACAGAATTTTCCAAATGTCTTGTCTCCCCAAAAAGGCTTTTGCCCTGCTTGCATTCGTGCCCCTTTTTCACTGAAAAGGGGCCCTTTTTTGTAATCTGAAAAGGTTAAAAAAAAAAATCATAAAATTTCTAAAATTGTGGTTTTGTGTGTGGTGTTTATGTGTGTGTGTGGTTGTGTGTGTGTGTGGAGAGAGAGAGAGGGGGAGGAAAAGAGGGGGAAAAAGAGAAGGGGAAGAGAAAAGAGCATTTTAATGTGATGCAAAAACCACATGTAATTATTTTGAGTGTTGTCTTTGTTAAATTGCCACACGTTGATGTTTTAAAAAGTCAAAAAAACATGTTCTTTAAACACATTTATTCTCCCCTCTCTCCTCCTCCCTCTCTCTCTCCCCCTCTCTCTTCTCTCCTCTCTCTCTTTCACAACCCCACACACACACACACACACAGAGAGAGAGAGAGAGGAGAAAAGGATAGAGGAGAGAGAGAGAGAAAATTTAATTTAAATTTAAACTTCCCAACATTGGCTGGGGTTCGCTGCCCTTTTTTGATGAATCACGATGGTATCGGTGTTCGTTTCCTCCCTTTTTCCCAAAAAAGGGCTGAGCATGTTCTTGCAGTAATTTCTGTTTTTACAAATGAACCACAATACCCGCATAAAAACCCAAAAACAAAGACGAATCAAACGAAATTACGAAAAATATAGAAAACCAGCTGTCCCCAAAAAGCATACAAAAAGGGGGAGACATTAAAGCCCCAAGCTGCGGGGGACCAACAAACCACGGGACTACGAATCTCTCGAGCACAGGCAGGGTTTTTTTTAAAACCGCTTGTACCCGATTAAACTGGGGCCGGCGTTATCAGTTATGGGGTTAAATTAATTGCACATGTCGATAGGTTTCGCACCTACTTTCCCCTCCACAAAAACAAAGTAATAACACATGCCCCAATAGAAAAACGCTAACAACCGCTAAATTTAAAATGGAAAAAAAATGTTACCTCAACGATTTTTTGGCTGCCAAACTCCATTTTACCCCCGACACCGGAATTTTCGGTACGCACCTTTGGGGGGGCCCGCCCCTTTAAAGTACTTCGTTAGGGACCCCAAGGGGAAGGGGAACCCGGGCCACCCTGCGCACCCCTTTGCTGTACGGTCCCTGGTTTAAAGTTAGCAGATAATTGTCAGCCAGTGAACCTTATCCATGAAAAATTTTTTAAAAAACATGCTTTAACTCTGAAATTTATCTAAAAAATTTTTAATTCCAGCCCAAACTTGGAATCTATCTCGATGTTTTTAAACAAAAATTGTTGTGTTTTCGACATTGATATAAAAGAGTTACTTTTTAAAGATATATATTGGTTACCCCCCCCCCCCCCCCCCCCCCCCCCCCCCCCCCCCCCCCCCCCCCCCCCCCCCTCCCCCCCCTTCCTCTATTCCGCCTTTTTTCCCCACCCTGACCCCCCCGCACCCCCCCCCCAAACCCCCCCCCCCCCCCCTCCCTTTCCCCCGAAAAAAAGCTCCAATCCTACTAAACTTGTTTCGTTTTTTTTTACTTTAATTTTCCCCCTTTAAAACATACCCCAAAAGGGGGGCTAGAAAAACCCAAGGGGGGGAAAAGTAAATATCTAAAATTCATCGGTGATGGGAAAGAAAGTCAAGGGGGAAGAAAGCCCAACGAAAAAAAAAAGTTGGGTTAGGGTTTTAGGGTTAGGGATAGGGACGGGTTGGGGGTTGGGTTAGGGAAAAGGGTTTAGGGTTCGGGTTAGGGATGGGTTTTTGGGAAAAGGGATGGGGTTTAGGGAATTTTTTTGGGTTAGGGTAGAAATTGGGGGTACCGTTGATTTTCTTTCCCTTTGGGATTTTTTTTTTCCAACAATCATTCATCCCCTTCCCCAAACCCCCCCTTTTTCCCCCCTTTGCCCCCAGTTCCCTCTCTCTCTCCTCACACACACAAGCGCACACACACAAAATTTTTGCACCCCACAAAACCGCACACACACACACGCGCGCGCGCGCGCACACCCACCAAAACCGACCCCAACACGCACACACAAAAACCCCCCCATCCCCCCCCCCGCAAAATAAATTATAGTGAATGGGACTTTAAACCAAAAGAACAAACAAAACACACACACACCACACCACCAAAAACACGCACTTACACCACAACACACACACACGCACTTACAAAAGCACACACACAACCCACACACATTTGGAAAAATGTCATTGCGATCCACGGGGAAATGTTAGCCTTGCCCCAAAATTTTCAAATTCGCCTTTTTTTTTAAATTAAAAAGGGCAAATTGTTTCAGCAGTGGTAGGGGAAAGGGAAAACTTTTGGGTCGTTGTTCTTGAAAAAAAAACATTGGTAGGGAGCATTTTTTCAAAAGCAAAGAGAGAAGAGAGAAAAGGAGAGGGAGAGAGGAGTTTAAAAAACCTAGACATGGGAACCCTTTTAAAAACGGGATTTTCCCCCTTTCTTTGGCCCGGGGCGGGACTTTTTCCGGCCCAAAAACTATTACAAATATGAAAATTTTGAGGGTTTCCCAATGTAGTGTAGACAAAAAAAAAATGAAAACCACATTCTCAAATGAAAAACTTTCGAACCTTCCCCCAAATTTTCGCCTTTTTCGGATGTTCAGAGCCTCGAAGATATTTTTCTTTCTTTCAGCCATTGGGTTTAAAATTGAACTGAAAGGAAAATTCGATTTTTGGGTGGATAATGTTTATAACTTTTTTCCATGTTTTAAGCAGATAAAATAAGGTAAAAGAAAAGGGCAAGTTTGCGCCCCGCATGCACCCCGACACACCACAATACCCGCACGCGCGCGCACGCACGCCCGCACACACACCCCACACACCCCCTTCACACTGGCCTCCGGGAAGTGGAGCACCAGGAGGTAAAAAAAGTTACCGGGTTCTGGCCTGCTGTTTGGAAAAAAAAAAAAAAAAAAAAGAGACTTGGGGTTTTCCCCATTTAAGTACCGTTACAAGTGGGGTGGGCCCTCCCAACCCCAAAAACACAGAACTCTGAAAAATTTGGTTTAAATGAAAACCTCTGCCCTTTCCCAAAATTTTTGTTTTCATGTAAACATGTTTGCTTTTTTGCCCCTTTTCTTTAAAAAACGTTAGTTGTCATGAATACAAGTTTTTTTCCTTTTTGAAAAAGGCCCCAAGAGCAGCCCTTCGGGGCAGTTTTTTTTTAAAAATTTTTTTCCTTATTATTATTTAAAAGGGCTGTTGAATTTGACGTCAAACTTGCAGTCCCAAGACACGGGGAAGAGAGCAAATTCCCGCCACTTTTAACCCAAAATTTGGCCCCCAAGGGCCATGCGCTGTCGCGTTTTTTACATTTATGTCACCCAAATTCTGCTGAGGCAAAGGGGCTTTGGGGGAAATGGATTGCGAACGGGGGGTTAAAGATTCTGTGTCTTTAAAAGGGGGCAGGGTTTTCCGCTCGGCCCCAGGGACTTTCCGGCGCCAAGGTTTGTTCTGTTTCAAAGCATGGTCCCTGGACCCACGACGTACGGGGGCTAAAGGGTTTTTTCTTTTTTAAAAGAAAGGGCCCGCTCGGCCCCCACGCGTAGGGCACCCCAAGGTTTGTTTTTTTTTAAAGAAGGGGTCCATTGGGAACCCCACGACGTACTGGGACGTTTGTTGTTTGTTTACTCTTTTGTTTTTTGACAAAAACAAAGAAATTTTGGTACATAAGTGGGGCTATGCTATATTGACAAAGTCATAAAATTTAGTGAAGACAGCTTTAAAAACTTTTTTTTTAATCAATTAAAAATTACCCCTGTGGGTCCATGGGGACCCACGGCGTACGGGAAAGGTTAAGTGATTACAACCGAGCCAAGGCAAATGTTTATCTTTTTAATTCATCATATCTTTTTACGGAAAGTGCTAGCTTCAGCGGCATAGGCCTACTTCGCAAATTCTATGAAAATGCTTTGTTTCCACTTGATAAGATCGCTATTGAATCTCTTTTTTGAGCAACCGATTCTGTTTTTCTACACATTTGACAAGATGTATTATTCCATTTCTCGAACCATGTTCGGTTTGCGTTAAGACCGAGCATTCTGGTTCGCAATTTTGCTAAACTATATTTATAGAAGAAAAGCATTATATTATACCATTTAGGCGTTATAATCTTAAGTATTTCTCTGCTTTGAGATTACTTTTAAATGAAAAAATTATTTAGAGAGAGAGAGAGAGAGCGCGAGCGTGTTTCCTGACAAATCGACACATTTCTTTGTCAATGCACTGCTTATGTCACTGTATTCTTACTAAATCGCACGTGTAAAAATGGGCTGTCTCCGGTTTTCCAAAGTCCCAACAGCAATACAACAAACTCCAGAAAAACACACATAGTACACTGTCAGCTTCAGTCAGTCATTCCCCTGACCGCTGGGGTCGTTGGGAGGGACGTGATGAAGCAGCCGCCATTTCTCTCCAGATTTTGGTCCAGTCCTTTGTATTGTCGGACAGCTTTTTCTCTGCCGTCCTCGTCTGCGCCCTCCTTCAACAAGACCTTGAAGGATGGTTTGGAGAGGGTTTGTGACGAAATGACGTGGCCAAACCATGCCATCTTTCGTCGTTTTAGCTTATGATAGTACAAAATAGCCATTGACATAGTTTTACATGGAAAACTCAACACCCCCACTCCAGCAAGAAGTCAGCTGACAGCAACAATAACAGTACGAACGTTGATCTAGCAGTCTAGACAGTGGCGCTGCCATTTCTGAAGTTCATATTGGATACTTTTATGAGATAAAATGTAGCCTTAGTGTCATAAATATGCACAAAGTTATAAATGGCCGTTTTCACAATTTCTTTAGGAGTCTGAGAAAACGTTGCGTACAGGCTGCACACACATGCAAATTTTAACCAAGTGCCATGGCCTTGTTTAAGGAGTCGATAATTTTTCATATGGCCGTCAAGGTACAAGCCAGGTGGTTCCAAGCAGACGTATTAAAAGGAATGGCACAATTTGGGGGATACCACCTGGTGCAAAGATAGGTAACGGAGGGATAGGGGGAGAAGCGTTAGATGCACCGTCAGCTAAGAGAAAGGTCATGTATTTGAAGACTGTACATGATGTCATCGGTACAAAACAAGTGGAATGATTGGCGATCGTTTCCGATCAATGATCGCGATTTGCAATTGTGGCGTATGGCCTGTCCATCACCGCACGTTAGCAAGGGCTATTTTTTCGCGAGATCAGGGGGACATGGATGGCACAAAAATTTTCGACTTTTTGCCGTCATTGATCCACTTTTGCGCCATTACGATCCTCTCAAAAGTTGGCACGATCGAGATAAATTTATGTATTGTAGGCGAATTACTTTAGAAAACATTTTTTCCAAACAAAACAAGCTTCCATAGTTTACATGGGATTTCTTTTGTCCCAAACTCCCGTTTTATCTTGAATGTTGATGTCTATGTGCGCGTGTGCTTTCATGTGTATACAAGCATAGTTGCCAACTTTCTGATGTCAGAATTCGGAGCAAAAATGTAGCATTTAAATGTGCTAATTTGAGTGCATGTACGTGTTGAGAGGCTGGGGGTAAAATTGACGCGGGTGTGTGCAAGCGGGCGCGGTGCATGAACGCGCGAAATGGGAACAGATGAGCGGCGGGGATCAGAGGGCAACGAGTGTGTGCTACGTGTGCCAGTGTCGAGAGGTTGAGAGGCGGTGGAAGAGGGTAAAGCTGGAGGGTGGGAGTCGTTTTAAGACTGGTTGAATGGGGAAGACAAAAATGTTCGCGCACTTCTGCCTTTTTCATCTGCGCGAATAGAACTAGGCCTGCAAACTTGTTCTTTGCATGTCTCAACATAATGCGAGTGCCAGCGTGCATTCTTTAACGTGGTGCATTCTGTGGCGAGGCCATTTTTTAACATTTTATTTTTACATACGTTTCATGATCACTGCAGTGCATTATGAGGCCTTCGTTGTATTTCAGTTTGGAGTGCCCGTTTGTGTAGATCCAGCAATAATCGATTCGTGTGGGGGAGAAAAGTGACGAGACGTATGGATCCAGAGAGTCAACGTTAAATGTAAATCGACAGCGAGAGACCTAGGTGTGGGACGCCGTAGTGACGGTCTTTGGACGTGGAGGCGGTTGTATTCATGCTTATTTGGTGGAGGCGGTTGTATTCATGCTTATTTGGTACAAGTTGAGCGGAAAGTTGAGTGGATATACCTTTTCTTTGAGCGTGGAGGTAGTTACATTTGAAGTCGTTTTACACGGTTACTTATTGGTCACCATGTGCTTTGCGAACGACCGTTTTTTTTTGGTATCGGATGTACCCAAATATATTGTCAGGGTCTTTCTGTTGAAAGTTCAGTTACTGAAGAATTTATACATTTAGAAAACGGCTATCCAAATCATCTAAAAGTGTTTACAGATGGGTCGGTAATGGAATCCACTGACAGTGGTTCTGGCTTTATACCAACTTTAAATGTCAGGAATTCATATTACTGAAGAAAGGAATTTTCAGTATATACCTCGGTTATATGCAATACTGAAGGCTTCCAGTTACATGATACACCAACCGATTTCTAAATTTTACTGCGTTGATTCCAAATCTGATTTACGATCACTCGAGTGTTGGAACTGCAAAGCTAGAAAAGATCCTCTTTTCAAAATAAAATTTACTGCAGTTTCAAAACTTTAGGTCTACAACTCTTTTGTTGGGTTCCATCTCACCGTGGTATAAAGTGCAATAAAACAGCAGTCTACACAACATTCTGTGCATCATCTTTTGTTTGAATGCTCGGTGTTGACCTCTTTTACGAGAGAAGTACCAAGGTGAATAACTTTCATGTCAATACCGTTTTATACGTTTCATGTTGAAATTGCCATGCAGTAAAGGGTTGCAAATTATAAAGAACAATTTTGTGTACCACTATGGCATTTCACTTGCGTATATGCATATATAGCAGATGTGGGTTTTGAAAGTACCAACATGGATGAATCGAGTGAATTTTTTTCTGGGCATTTTTTCTTTTTGCCAGGTCTAATATCTGGCAATTTAGATATTAAATAAACCACAGAACTAAACTGAACTGGTTTTATCTCAAGAATAGATAAGGGTGCATGCATGTTGGATGTAAATAAGCAAATAGTTGCAAACTTCGCATCGATATTCAGTTTTAAATTAAATGTACTAATCCGAGTGAAAGTGCATAGGTCAGCATTGTAGGGACAGAAATTGTGTTCCTCAATGTTCTAGTCCGACTTAGCCGTGTTACTTCGACATAGTTCCGTTTATTCCCTTCCCTCACCCATCCCCAAATGTTAAATGTTCTGCACTACAAGGTTCTCACTGTTTAGTGAAGTCCTAGAGATCTATTTTCACAAAAGGAAAATGGACTACGAAAAAAACACAAAAGCCCCCCCCCCCCCCCTCTCTGAATATATGGGTGAAACCAGAAGCAAATGAAAAGCAGGAGTGCTGCCTGTCTGGAGCTTCCTGGCATGGTCAAGGGGCGGATCACCTCGTCAGTGGTTAGGGGGCTTTAACCCACTGAAACCCGAGGCTTTCTGCATCTAGTAAAACCTTTGCATTTGGAGAGACTTTTTTTTTCTGTCCACACCACCCCCCACTAAGGGACAATGAAACCGACAAGCCCAATGTTACCAGCCTGTAGGCAGTGGGGGTCCACTTAATTCTAAAAATCGAAGGCAGCAAACTTTTGACAGCAATTTGTATTTGCCACTTCTGAAACTTATGAAGACGGCTTGCAGTTTAAATACGGCTCAACCGATTTGCATGACTGACTGAACAAGCCCCAGAACATGGATTTTCAGCATTTTAGATTGGTTTATAGTTAGCAGCTTGTAAATGCATGGCGCGACTCGACTCATATGGCAAACAAAAACAGCAGCGCCCAAAGGAGAGCATGATAGAAATTAGGAACTCGTTTTCTTGTTATCAGCACGGGATTTCAATGGGTAAACTTTCAATGGAAAGTCAGTGTGGATTATACCCGTCTTCCCAATGCAGGTTAACCCAGGTAAGAATGAAAAGGCTGCAACTTATATCTGGACACTGGAACATGACCGAATGATTACTTGTGAAAAAGCTACGAGAATAAGCACGATTGTCACCCGTTTTCACCTGTTATTTTCACATTCTAGACAGGTAAGCACCTAATCAAACACTCACAAGCACACAAGTTCCGTTTTATATTACTCTTTATTCAATTACCAACAATTTTTGTTCTGCACGTCATGTTCAAATACTAAACCGTTTAAAGTTACGCGCATTATCCCAATGTAACTATTGTTTTCAACCTTTCCTTGCGTTAATTCACCAGACAACCCAACAGTACATTGTGAAATAATCGGAGCAAGGGTTAAGCTAAAACCAATGGTTTAGCGACTATTAGTCAAAGCAGCATTTGAACATTCTCTCGGCAAAATGACAAGCAATGATCAGTTTGGAAAAAGAAACTGGATCCAACACAATAATCTGAAGTTTTACAGCAAAATTACATTCAAAGGAAGAAAAAAAAAAGAAACCTGAATATTTCATTATTTCAGGATCTCTGGACAAACCACGAGGTCAATTCTGGTTACTGGCATTTACAGACATGTGGTTTAATCCATGTGAACATACATGCATACACACACCAGGCATGGGAATTGGAAAATTCAAGATCAGCTGAAACTAGGGGGGGGGGGGGGGGGGGGGTGTCGGAGGCATGCTCCCCCGGAAAAAAAAATTGAAATTTATGGTAAAATCTGCACATAATTCCTTTAATTTGAAATTTATGGTAAAATCTGCACACAATTCCTTTAATTTTAAACAGCAAAAATGTGTATTTTCTGGACTAAAAACAAACAGTGATTACAAAACGTATTCATTCTTTCTTCATGTTCATTCTCTCTGTAATAGACTGTCATACCCTAATTTAAAATAATGACATCTTCATGCAAGCAATTTCTTTTTTTTACCTTCATCTGTTGAATTCAATAAGCACTTGTGGAAAGTGTTGCCCGACAAGTTTGCAACAGTATCCTTGGTGAAAAAAGATTTTTTTAAAAACCAAACGCATACACAAATGGTAAACACAAGTTTTTGAAGTCCTCATGTAGTACTGGCGTTGGTTGTTTGCAAGAGTAGCACTCTTCTCCAAGTGTCGTTTGCTGGCCGGTCCGTCAGCGCTACCAATCCACGACTTCCATACTGGACATGCTTGTTGCAAGTGACGCATCGTGCCTCGCCTGGGAAGTCCACTTTACAGAATTCGCGTGCCGACATGTTCTTTCCTCAACTCTCCTTTCCATTGTACTTCGTGCACAACTGCCACCCACTCCCAACTCCAGGTGTTCGCACACGAAAGAGTCGAATTTATTGCCTCGTTCAACGATACGCGTCGCCATTGTTCTCTTCTCGAGCGGAAGCGGAAAGCAGAGTAAGCTGAACACACAATGTTCCAGTCGCCTCCAGGCATTTCGCGAGACGGTGCACAGGCTCCCCCCCCCCCCCCCCCCCCCCCCCCCCGAAAAACTTACGATTTTTTTTTCCCGCGCAGATTTCTCTCCAGAGGACAGAATATTTTCCAGCTGAAATCCGGCCAATTCCCATGCCTGACACACATTTTCCAACCACAGTCCTCAAATCTGATCTACTTAAAAGTCGGAGTTGTCCCGATGATAGCATTTACACTGGCCCACCAACACCAGCAGCCATCCTGGAACAAACAAGAATTTAATATTTTTCAAATTTTCAGGCAACTGGAAGCTTTACGGGAGAAAAAAAAACAATGAGGGCAAAAACAGTGTTCAATGTTTTCGTCTTGGTTACTTTGAAAAAACTCGGTTTCTTCCTTCCCCTTCCCATGCAAATTTTATTGAATACATAGGTGAAAAAAACAGGAAAAAATGAAAAGCAGGAAGACTGGCTGGCTGCCTTTGGTTTCCTGGCAGGGTCAAGGGGCAGATTTAATTGTTTGGGGTCAGAGAGCTTTACCCCTGAAGCTGGAGGCTGGCTATACCTTTGAGAGCAAGTAATGTTGTGTGCACATTTTTAACATTTGTTCTAGGAACAAAACTTGCAGAGGGATCCAGAATCAACCATTGCGCCCCCCCCCCCCCTCCCCAAAAAAAAAACCCCCAAAAACCCACTATCTCCAGTCTGCCATGACAATTTAAAAACAAGGAATGACATGTTATTCTTTTACTGACAGTTGTTGGTCAGCTTTGTACTTAAAGTTATGTAGAAGTGGTTGGTCCATAAAGCTTTCTACGTTTTCTTCTTGGTGCGATACCAATGTTTCTAGTTTTGGTCTGGCATATGACACTGTGATGCTTATTTAGACTGTAAATCAAGACAACCACTTACTTTTCGATTATGTTTATCTAGTTAACGGGTTTGTGGGACCCAACTGAAAAGGTATTGGAGCATGTGGTACTACCATAGCTAACAGAAAGGGTTTTCCAGAACAGTTGAAAAATGTTCAAAGAATTTGAAAAAATAAAAAGGTAAAGTGGGGTAATTAAAATGTACTAAAATGGAACACACTTTCTATGCAGAGGAGAAAAATTATTTCATACTGTAAATAGATCTGGTTTTGTTCATCATAGCACACGTTCAGGATCAGTTTAATCAGTCAGCCAGCCAGATTTAGTCTACAATGAAAATATGGATGGAGTAAAAAGTGATCAGTTCAACAAACAAGTTCCTTTAACTTCCACAAAAAACTGCTTACTAAAACTTCCATTGTTCCTGTAGAAAGAAAAATTGACTGTAAAAAACGTTATGCATAACTAAAGAAAGAAAACACCAATGTGATGCACATTACATGTGGAAGCCACCTGTGCTTTGTGGATGGTAGGAATTGTCTTCAGAGTTTTCGTGAAGGCTAGGTCATGCATGCATTGTGTATTCTTTAGCGTTATTGCCATTAGTAGACGACTTCAAAAAAACGTTGTGGGTTTGTCTGTCCCCTGGAATCTTACTCTGGATGGTTTTTGTAGTCTTTTTTTCCCCCTTAACAAAAAGAAGATGCCTGAAAATAGATGGTTTCCTTTAGACATGTTTTCCCTTTCATAACCCATGTGTATCCAAAGAAATACAGTTTGCAGGAAAAAAACAGTCTATTTCTACGTACCGCATCAATATATTTTTGAAAAAAGAATTCGAATCAAATTAGCAAATACATTTGCATACTTGTATCCTTGGGTATTACAGTGTTTACCATGTAAAAAAAAAGTCTCGTTTTCTGCAAAACGGGAAGTCTGTTGTGACATGTGATGACTTGATTTGTTGTGGTCAATCGGCAAAGATAGTTATGTATATATTCAGAACACTTGACGTGTACTTTTTGACACGGTACAGTGAAGTCCGTTTCAAATGAAAGAAAAATGATTGCTTTGTCAATAAAGGTAAAAGTGTGAACTTGAACTTAATCTTTGATTTTTTTTGTTCAGTAACAATGTGCAAGCTGCTGAAAATGCTAAAATTAAAAAAAAAACT
>JAFLJL010007673.1:0-10147 GCA_018398815.1 Conus ventricosus | reverse complement strand
TTTTTTTCCCCATTCTCTCGGGCCCAATCTGCATTTTTGCGCTTGTGCGGTTCTCCATGTTTTTTAAAAAAACGCTTTGTTCATCCTTAAAAAAAGTCTTTTTCTAAGCATCTGTGGATTAGTTCTGAGTCAGTTTCTTCAGTGTATTTTTTATGAACTGTCTTGATCAAAAAATTTTGGTGAACAGCTGTTAATTTTAAAACCTTCTTAAAAAAAATTTGTAAAGTCGAAAGACGACATAATTTTTTCCCCCAAGAGGGGCACAAGTTTAGGGGCCCCTTTTGGGATCCACTTTAGACTTTCTGCTGCTAAGGGTATCATTTTTACCATGGTTCATGGGGGTATTCTAAGTCAACTTCTAGAATAAAAACCACGCTGCTGATCGGGGTTTAAAACTCCCCAAACCATTTATCCCCTTTTGAAAAATTTTTCTTCCTGTTTTTAAATTTGGGTAATGGAAGTGATTGCCCCATTCCCCATCCATAAAATTTGTTTGCATCTAAATACATAATAGTTAGACCTTTTCTGGGATCTATCTAAAAGTATTTGTTGTTTGTTTTACAGTAATGGTGGACGCCATACTAATTCCCCCCGGGCAACCCGTTTAAATCTTGAATCTTGGAAAACTGACAATAAATCAATCTGTACTCCAGTAAATTTAAGAAAGGTCCCAGCTTCCCGGGTGCAAAATAAATGCCAGGATCCAAACTTTAATGTTTCATGGGGTCTTTTTAAAATTTTTCAAAGACGTCCCCCAACAAACAAATCTGCATTAAAATGGAGTATGATAGTCTCCCATCTTTTTACTCTAACTTCTGCCACCATCTTGAGCATGTTGGAATCAAAATCCTGATGTTTTTTCCCTCAAAGAAGAAAAGAACGCGCCTTTAGGAGAAGGTCTCTTCGTAAAACCCTTTTCCCAAAACTGCATTACTCATAAAGGGTAAACGCCCCCTTTTTTTAAAGAAGGGGGGGTCAAAATATTCTTCCTTTTTGGGGGGGGCTTAAAGGGCATAGCCCGTACTCTAAGAACCCATATTGCTGCATAAGGGCGTAGAAAGACTGTTATTTAAAGTGAAACCATTACTTTTCTGATGACTGTGCAAAGCATGTACCCGAAGGGGCTGGTTACGCTTGATTATAAGGTGAGAGTGAACCTCGAAATTTTGAAAGAATACAGGCAGTTCCATGTCTTTGGATCAAACTTTAGTTGAAGATTGCATTTGTTATGCGCCGCTCCTCTGAACTTTCCGCTAATGTGATCATGGTCTCTTACTGTGGGGTTTACACTCTTGGGCGTTAGCTCTAAACCGCAAATCCAACAATGCGTGGCTGAGTCATACTGTGTTGGGCTTCAGGCGCCATTATGATTTCAGATAAGTTTAGATTATTAGAACAGGTGTTACGCACTTGCTGCATGCGTTTTAAGAATTGTTTCTGCAGCATCTGGTCCTCTATATAATTCTGGTTCTGAATAAACGCCATCCGACCTAACAATAATGAAGCAAATGAACAAATCTGATGATTACTCATTAAGACTGTTTTTCGAAGTTTTTGTGGCGCTGGCCCTTCATAAGGAACAATGAGCGATTCGAAGTCTGCGTAAACAACATATGGAGAATTTTGCATCCGTTTCCAGTTCTTAAAACTAACTTTACTGCCTTCTGGGGGCGTAATTAGTTCTGTATTACAGTAAAACTGGGCCAATACAATGTTTCTTATGTTCGCTTGCGGCTTGAACAGATGGCATTCTTGTTAAACATTTTCTGCAGAATTCTGTTTATGCCCATTCTTTGAAGCATGCTGCATTAGTTTACTCATTGTTCGAATCAATGTGTAATGCGGTAGCCCCGCTGGTGAAAGCATCAGTAGTAAGTCAACATGATTTTTGTCTGGCTCGCCAATCGTTGGACTGTTCTTGGACACTTTAATTGGCACCAAATTTGTTTCCTCATCCCATGTGTATACATTAACAGTTATTGGTTTTTTTGTTCTTCAAACCGATCAATTTGGTCTACACTAACAGGAAAGGACACCCCACTAAAGTTAAGATCATTGATGTAGGGTGATAGTTAGACACTCTCTCTGCGTTTTTGCGGCGTGATGCAGCCTTGCAAGAACACACCACATAAAACATTTGTTGTCTGTATTCTTTATGTTTAGAACTGCTCTTTTTGCAACTAATGCTGGAGGTAGTGGAATGTAAGCCTTCCAACAATCGGCGCATACTTAGCCTTTTTTAATCTGATCTCTAAATTCCCCCTCGGCCAACCAGACCTCTCTTTTTGGGCTTCTTCGGGGCCGCCGCAAAATGTGAAGCATTTCCCGCCCTCCCCGCCCGGGGTTAAGCCCGTTTATGAAAAAAATAGTCTTTGTTTTTTAAAACCCCAGATTTAAGTTTTTCCCTTCCCATTTTTGTTATATAGTCGATTAAAACAGCAAAACTTTAAATTTAACCCTGGGGGTCTATTTTTAGTTTACGGTTAAAAATTACATTAAAACGCTTCCCCGCATTTTGCTGGATCAATGATTTTCTAGACCCTTATCTTTCAGTTTTGATAAACCCCCCTCTCAAGCATTCCTTAAAAAAATTTCGTCTTCCCCTTTCCATTTCTTAGCCATGTTGACTTCTTTTCAAAACTAAAAAATATTTATTTAAATTAAAAAAAAAAAATTTTAATCAAACAATATCAAGGGTCTTTTGTGTTTGGGACTCATAAAAAAGAAATAAACACCCTTGGGTGTTTTTTACTTTGAGCTTTTTTAAAACGGGTTTTTAATTTTTTCTTTATTTTTTTTAACATTCCTTTTTTATTTTTTTGGGGGGGTCTGGCTTTTTGGAAAAAACTTGTCCTGCCTTTCTTTAAGTTTCAAACTTTTTTTTTTGGTTTCATCAAAATGGGCCTTTGAAACGATTAAATTCTTACCCGTGATTTTTGATCGAGTCCCTTTTTTTTTTATTACATTTTAAAAACGAACTAATTTTTAGCCGTTTATTGTTAACCATAGCTGTTTTTGTTTTTGGGTTTATTTTTTAATTTTTTGCTAGCAGCCCCTACAGCAAATTTAACACGGGCCGAACTAAAAAAAAACCCCCTAAGGAAAGCCACGGGGTGCGCCTTTCCCGTTGCTAAGAGCCCAAACCCCACTTTTCCCTGCGGGAAGGCGCTTATAGTCGTTTGCTCCAGTATTAACATTTGTAACAGCATTAAAGGGGGCGGGGAAATTTCTTTTGGGTTTTGCTGTTTTTTTTTAAAAAAAGGTTTCCTGCCTAGTTTTTGTTGCTTTTGTGAAAATGTTTGTTAATCTAAAGGGTTTTTTTATTTTAAAGGTTTCTATAACAGAAAATTTTCCCTGCTACCCCTTCTTTTGGCATCTCCGGGCGGGGCAAAATTTGGAAAAATTTCTGAACAGACATGTTTTTTTTAAAAGAAAAAAAATTTAGTTAATACATTTTCTAATCTTTTTAGTTCAATATTTAGCTGTGCATAAATTTTAATAAAAAAAAATGTACATTAAGGGGTTTTAAAATCGGCTTTTTCTTCTTTTAAATTTGAATTTTTATTACGTTCTCACAGTTCTCCCCCGCTTCCTTTAAAAACTCTTTATCCTCGTTGCCCTTGGGTCAATCCAAAACCCGAAATTTGTTTTAAAATTTAATCTTCAAGCCAAAACATTGTGAAATTTAAATTTTAGACACTGGGTTTCTGTTTTTGGGGATTTCTACCCCTCCCACCCCCAAACAATTTCTTTTTTTTCGCCCTCAAAATGATAAAAGGTCTAAGCCCGTTTGCGTATATTTGGGGTTGGGGAACTCCCTTTAAATTGTACATTCCACTTTCGTTATTTTGGGAAAAAAAAAAATTTTTCACTTGCTCTTTTAAAGGGTTCTTCATTTTCACAAAACCAATAAAAAAACCTTTTAAAAGCTTTTGGGCGTAGTCCCAAAAACTAAAATTCCATATTTTTTCCCCCTGTTCTGGGATATTTGTATGTTGAATCACTTTTTCGTAATATTTTGCAATTTTGGGATGATTTGTGCTCAATACCTTGCAATTTAGGGTTTGGGCAACAACGTCAAACTCTAACGAGATGCAAAAATGCTGTATTTTGGGTTCATGTCTGATGATTTAATAACCCTTTTTGTTTTCATTAAAAGTTATTTCAATGACAATCTGTTTTTTAATGCCCCTTGAAAGTAGGGGGCTTTGCGTTTTTAAAAAATAAAACCCAAGGGAAGGGAAAACGTTTTATAGCAAAATTTACGGGCTAAATTTTTTTGTTTTTTAGCCCCTGGGGCGAGTTGGGCGCCAAATTCTATTTTTTGCGCTTTTTAAATTTTCAATTCCTTAAAAACGAAAGATCCCCCTTTCGTTCCCTTTGCCATGGTTCAAATGGGTTTTAAAAATTTTTGTCGGCTTTAAATGTAAAAAAAATTTTAATTTCTTCCCCCTAAATTTTTTTTGAAATTTTTTAACCCGATTCCCCGCCCCGATTCTGAACAACTGCCCATTTTTGGGGTCTGTTGTTGAACAGCGCTATTTTGAAAGTAAACGCGCAGACCCGGGCCACAATAAATTCTCCGCTCCTAGGTCTGGAAATTTGACAGAAAAGAAATTTGTTCTGCATCAATATTTAGATGGTTTATTTGGAACATAATTTTCCCGCTTTTTTCCCCTTAAACCCAAAAGGGGCTTTTTCCCGGGTTTTCTATGCGGGCAAACCCGACCCTGTACTTGTTCGGGCTTTTTTAAAATGAAGAAAAAATAAAAAGTTAAATTATTTAAAAAACATGGCGGGAATTGTAATGAAGAAGATTAGGGATGTTTTGATCGTAACAAACTAGTAAAAATAAACCCTTTGACACAGCATCGCTCAATTCCTAAATTGCGGGGAAAATTAACAAAAAGTACGGTCGGAGCTTTTTACAAAAGTTTGGGGTCAAGAACCTCCCGTTTTTATAGCCCCAAAATGATTTTAAATTTAGAAGAGGGTCATTTGTTTGAAAGGGGGCATAAAGGGAAATTTTTTCGGCTTACAACTAAACCGCCCCATCAAATTTTTTTTAGCCAAGAGTAAAATTTTAATAAAAAGATTCAGTGTGAAAGATCAAAATCCCCTTTGGTTTTTTTTAACCAAAAATTTAAAGGGGCGGGAAGGCATTTTCTAAACTTCAAAACAAAATAAAACCCCCAAACAGCTAACCAAATAAAAAAACTTTAAACTTGAAAATTAAATAAATGGGGAACAGATAAAATAAAAAATGCAAATAAAAGCAAAAACCCATTTTTCAGAAGAAACAGCGTTAAAAAAAAAAATTAATGACCCCCCCAAATTCCCTATGCGAGAAAAAAGGCCCTTGATCTTGCTTTAAGAACCTTTTAGAGGCAAATTTAAAAAAAACAATTTGCAAAACTAGGGTGAACTAGATGGCTTTAAAAAAAGAAAAAAAAAAAAAACTGTTGAGGCGATAAACGCCAACTTGGAAACTTAAATTTTTAAAAAAGAATAGCCCAAGACTAAAAGATCTTGAACAAGAGAGACCCAAGCAAGACTAAAAAGTGTGTTACTAACCGAAAAAAATTTACAACTAAAGTGAGCAGAATAAGAGAAACTACCCAAAAGAATTTTATAGGGAAGCACGACACTAGCAGAACGAATACAAACATGTTTAGAGACAAGGAGTCACATTAGTAGCTTTAAAAAACCTTTGGATTTTTCAATAAAATACACTGGTGATGGCCCATTACGGCGGCGGTGGAGGTCAAAATCCCGTGCCTCGCCGCCATTTGCCTCCCCCTGAAAATCATGGGGAAAAAAAAAGCTTTATCTCTTTCGAATTTATTAAAAAATTTTGCCCGTTAAAAACATAGACTCTTTTCCCCGGGTTTTTTTGGCATATTGTCACTTTGGGTTTTTGTTTTAAAAGCAAAACAAATTGTTCCCTTTTTGGCTGAAACACTTTTGGACAAATTTGTTCCGTAAAAAGTTGGGTTACTATTTAGTAAGATAAAGACCAAATAATCCCACCAGTTAAACCAAAAACAAGGGGCTGTCTTTTTATTTTTCATGGTCATCGCGAAAAAGAGATTTCGAGGCCCTTTTCTGAGTCTTCAATGAAATTTTGGGGTTTGGATTCGGGGGTTAGAAAGACTTAAAACTTGGGGGTTCTTTTATTGGGTTTTAATATTTTCGGGGTCAGAATTTAAGTCGGTTTTTTTCCCCCCCTTTGGGTTTTTTCCCGCTATAAAAAAATTTCATTTTAAGTTTATTTTTATTCCTACCGGAGTTTGAGGTCAGAAGGGAGCATGTATAAAAACCCGGGGCCCAAAGGGGAAATTACTTTTGAACTTGCCTATTGTAAAACTTTTTGGGACCTTTGAAATTTTTGAAGGTTTAAAACAACTGTTGAATTAAAGGGGATCCTCTAAATTTTCTTAAATAAAAGTTTTGGGGGGTCAAAACCGTTTGAGGATCATTAAAAGCTCGTCTTGCCTGTGCTTCCCCCTACAAAACCAAAAAGTAAAATACGAATAGAGTCTTTATTTGTTTTTCCCGCCTAGTTAGGCCCTTTGAAGCGTTAAGAAAAGTTTTTCCAGGGTGTTTTATGCTCTTTCTCTATGGACCAGGGCTGAACAATTTTGAAAGGAAACCCGGTCAAAGTTATACTTTTTGGGGCGGCCCTTTAAAATAAATTACGCCTATGCCCTATTATGACCAAATTTTTTCCCAAACCTGTTTTTGATTGGGTTTAAAATTTAATTCGTTTTCAGACCTTTTAAAAGCCTTCAGTCTATTAAAGTTTTCTTTAGTGGATTAAACGGTTTTTTTAAATTTTGGGAATGGGGGCTTTCAAATTCAGTAAAAACGCTGAAGGTGTAATAGAAATGAAATCTGTAAAACTGACCCCCCCCAAAAATTTATGGGGATTTAAATGACAAATAAAGGGCCCCTTCCCACCCAGTTGGGTGCGCAAACAAAAAGCAAAGTTTAACTGGTTCCCGTAAAAATGCAACGGATGACTAAACCCCTTTTATTGGGGCTCGTTTTCAATAGGGGGGTTAAGATATCTGCTTAATGGGTGCTCACCTTTTTTTGAAAAAAGGCAGTCGGGGGCACAGCAATGGGCAAGATATCAGTTGCTATATTTTTAAAAATTTAAATGGGGGCCCCCAGAATAATTTTTTCATCAGTATTTTGAAAGCACTCATTTTAATTTTTTTTAAAAAAAAGTTTGTAACAATAACAACCCAAGACCCCCTTCGTTTTTAGAACAGCTTTAAAACATTGCGGGAAACCAAAAAGGGCGCACTCCCTGAAAAATTCTACAAAGTCGTTTTTGGTTTTAAAATAACTGAATCCAGGAAGAAAAACCCCAAATTCAAAAGTTCCCCCAAAACAGGGGGCCAAAATTTTTTCCCTTTTAAAAATTTCCTGATGGTTTTAGGGTTTTTCTCGCTTTAAAAAAAACAATGAAATAACTTTTACATTACTCCAAACTTTAAAAATGAAATCTAAAAAAAATGTTAAAATTAAACCCGAAAATATCTTACTTTTTGGGTAGAGAAACTAGCTAAAATGTTTGGCTTTTCAACAGCCCAAACTACCCCCCTCAAGGTTTTAGTGCTGAGCCAACCCAAAAATACTTATAGGGGAAAAATCCCCTGATCTTGCTTTTCCTTTTATTTCCTTTTGTTCCCTTTGGATTTAGTGAGCATGATGAAAACCCTTTTAAAAATGGAAGGCCCCCCAAATGTTTTAAGAGCTCTTCCGTCAGGGGGAAAATGCATATTCGATTATGAAATTATACAAAAACCCTAATTTACAGTTTAAAAGATTGTTTGTGGGGGGGTTTTGGGTCAATTTTAAAAATAAAAATCAAAGACAAACGGGGGAAAACCGTGAAAATGGATAAAATTTTCACATTTTTTTGGAAAAAAAATAATAAAATGTACTAAAAAATAAAGTCCGTGGGCCAGAAAAAACCAGGAGTTACATTAGGCCGTAAGGTGTATAAAATTTTTGAAATTTAAAAAACCCCCTTTAAAACGTTGCGGGGCTTTGGGGAACCCCGAATGGGGGATAGGGACTTTGTATGGGTTTGGTACACTAAAGTTGGGGGATTTTTAAACGAAAAAAGGTTTCGACAACAAAAAGTTTTTCCCAAACTAGAAACCCCTGCGCAATTAGGGCAAATAATTTGGCCCGTATAATATAAAAAAGTTCAAAAACCACCTCAAAAGGCACTTTGGAACCATATTTTGAAAGGGGAAAAAAAATTTGGAAAATTCCCTAAGCCCATTTAAAATTTTTTTTCCGTCAAAAAAATTTCAAAAAAAGCATTTAACTCTGGCCCTTTTTCTGTAAAATCTTATGCCCGATGACAAAAAGTCGGAAAGAAATTTAAAAATCCCTTTTTGGGAATTAAAAAGTAATCCCCCAAGAAGAAAAAGGTTTTTAAAAGGGGTTCTTTTACAAAATTACAGGGTTTATTTCCCCAAATGAAATTAGGAGAGGGTTCCCAAAGATATTTTAAATTTCTTTTCTTAAAAAATAAGGGGAGGGATGGGGGGTGGGGGGTTAGTGAAGCCTTCTAAAAAAAATTTTTAATTTGCTGGGAAAACTTAGACTTGGAAAAAAATTTAAAATTAAACCCTCCCTCGTTCTTCACAATGGCGAGGGTATTTAAATTTATAACAAAAAAGCAACAAAATCAAAAAATTTGTCTTAAAAAGAAACCAAATTTTCAGAACTGAATTGGAAATTAAACCTTAAACCCTTTTGGCCTCATAGGGGGTTTTTTTAAAGAAAATTTTGACAGAGAGTATGATAAAAATAATAACTGGATTAGATTAAATTCTGCTATAAAACTATGGAGCAGTTAAACTTTATGACAAAAAACTCCTCATTGCTCATTGATTTGTGGGCAAACTGGTTGTGGAAAAACAATATTTATCCTTGACCTGTTACAAACAGTTTATCGTTATAATTTTAATCATATTGTGGTTTTCTGTCCAACACTTAAATGGAACAAAGCATATCATGATAGAAGGTTTATATGGGCAGATGATGACATATATTTAGTAATCCTAGCAATAAACTGAGTGAGTGTTTAGAACAGTTTTATAGACTGTTTGAAGGAACGCAGACACTATTTATTATAGATGACTGTTCGGCAGAAAGAGACATAGTTAAAAAGAGAAACACTTTGTCGAAACTGGCTTTCAGCGGAAGACTGCTGGGATAAGTGTGTGGATTTTATGCCAGAATATTAACTCGGTTTTAAAAGACTTTAGAGAACAGTTAAAGACTGTAGTTTTATTTCACATGAAGACAGAGACTCATTTGAAGAATGTTTGCGCGAAAATGATGTTATTGAAAATGATCAAGAAAAAAACATAGGAATAAACAAAAAACTGAAATCTGAAAAGTTTAGTAAATTAGTATTGAAAAACGGAAACCCTACACAGTATGTTTGTTTGTAGATAATCGTTATTTTTTGGTTATTGAAGTCTTACTTGTCAGAGAACAGGAAAACCTTTTTCTGGGCCACTTTCGCCCGAAAACTTGGTGGAGGAGCAAGTGAGTTAGAATTAGTAAAATGCTGTGTGTGTGTCTGCCCGCCTCTCTGTCTGTCTGTCTGTCTCTCTCTCTGTCTCTCTCTTCTCTGTCTGTCTGCCGGTGATTCTCTCTCTCTCTTCCGCCACAGGAAAAGGCGGCTTTAAGGCCACTTTCGCCCAAAAACTCGGTGGTGAAGCAAAGTGAGTCAGGATTGGCATTTATACGTTCTCTACAGTCATGTTCCTTACTCCTCACTCGAGGTTTGGGAAGCAAGCAATAAGCTATGCGCATGGAGGTCTTTTTACGTGGACTGCAGTGCTTATTTTCGGCGAGAGCACGACAACCGTGCTTAGCGCACAGCTACAAACATGAGACACACAGCAGAGAATTGTGGGTGTTTTTTTCGAAACACAGCTACGTCTTCAGTCTGCTTGATTGTCTTCCCAACATACTGCCCTTCTTTGTTTGAGTCATTGAAAGTGCTCGTCTTGGTGTTGATTTTGTCTGCTGATCCAGTCTGTCAAACGTGGTTTTGAAGGTTGACAGGTAATGGCCGCTGATGTATGTGTATATTAGGTGCAACACG
>JAFLJL010007672.1:0-10012 GCA_018398815.1 Conus ventricosus | reverse complement strand
AACCCCCTCCCCCCCCCGCAGATTTTTTCGTCAAGCGTGGTCTTGTTTTTTTTGTTTTTTCCATTGTCAGCTGTAAAAGTTCATACCTAACCCACACTGATGTTAATAATCATAATGAGGGATTGACGTAGTTCTGCTTTATGTACATATGTGAGTGCGCGCGCATGTGTGCATGCGTGTGCGCATGTGTGTGTGTGTGTGTGTGTTGTGTGTGGTGTGTGTGCGCATGTGCGCGCGCGCCCGTGCGCACGCGTACGTGCGTGCGTTCGTGTATGTGTAAGAATTCGTGTATGTGTAAGAATAACCTTCGCAGAAAAGCGCTCACAGTGTGTTGTGGACAAAGACAATCCCGCTGTTCTCGGTGTACACTCGCCTCCCTGTGTGCAGCCGTTGTGTAAACATTGGTCAGCTTTTGGCGCGATACAGACACCAAAGCAGTGTGTAGTTCGCTATTCTCCACGCTTTCAGTACAAGCGCCTTGGGGCCCTTATCTCCAGACACCTCTAGGTTTCAGATACCAGACCGCTAGGCCTAACAGTAACAGACCCGGCTGGTTGGCTGCGCGCGAACAATTTGTTACTTCTGTTTTCCGTCTCACGATTTTGAAGAATTTGACTCAAGCGACTTAATGCAGCAGTCAGAACTGCCGTGATCAGTTAAAGAACAGGTTTGAAGAATTAATTACTTATCTTTTTATCGCATAGACATGCGAGAAAGCGTAACGCAAGCTGTCAGTAAAATACCAGATTCTTGGCCCCAACCAGTTGTAAAGTTGTTTGCCATTTTAGTTGATAATATAGCTCCTGAAGATGTTAATCTAACTGTTTCTACCGACCCTGAAGGAGTAGCTATTCGCTTTAATGAAGATCAGGTTTTACGATTAGAAAAGACTATAAATAACAGCTGAATTTACAATTACAATTATTTTTATTTATTTTAGATTTTAAAATGGCTGCTGAACTCAGTGAATCTGATTTAAAGAATTGTAATGAACTATTTGACGAAACAATGAAAGTATTTAAACATTGATTTTAGTGAATTTGGTTTTGAGAATGATGTAGACAATATAATAAAAGATCATAGTGAACTATTTAACGAAGCAATCAAAGTGATGAACATTGACTGTAGTGATTCAGAAAAAGCTAAAATATTAGCAGGCGTTATTGTAAGGTTAACATGTCTTGAAGTGTTGCAACGCTTGGGTGAAGAATAAAAGCGCGTTTTTACTTACTTTTATTTACATTTATTTTTTTTTAATTTACGTAAATATTGTGGCTTTAAAAATGACGACCACAAGTAAATTCGAGGATGGAAAACTATATACGATGGAACAAATATTTGGTAGTGACAAACAATTAAGCAATACGTTTAGTGAAGTAGACATGGACATCATTAACCCCACAAATGTTCATGAAAGCGTGGCACATGCTATCTCTAAAATCCCAGAGTCTCTTCAACGTGAACCGCCAGTAAAAGTGTTGTTAGCTGTTCTGATTGATTATATAACGCCTGATGATACTAACATGCCAGTCTGGGTTTCAACAAGGCAGAAAGAAGTAAATTAGCTATCACGACTTTAACTCTAACTGGGCTGACTACATGTTTACACAGTTTAATCATGCAAGTGAGGAGGCAAAGTTAAGGGGTTCTGGCTGGTCTGAAGGGACTGTCCTTGAAATCAGATTGAGGCAAACAAAGTTCTATCCTATAGTCGGCAATTCTTACATTTCTCTTCCAAAAGAGTTAGAGTTAAAACGAGCAGTCTTAAACATACATAATTCTGACAACATGTGTTTTATGTGGTGTGTTTTAGCGCATCTACATCCTGTCAAAAATCATGCAAACAGAGTATCTAATTATGAACAATATAAGCAAGAGCTGAACTTTGATAACATAACCTTTCCAGTAAGTATAAACAATATATTTCAGTTTGAAGAGCAAAACAAACAATCACCGTAAACGCATACACATGGTCTGTAGAAGCTGATCTAGTGCCTCTAAGGGTTTCTCCCAACGCCCCTACTTTAGGCGAACCACTTGACAAGCATGTAGACTGATACTGTTTACAGACGGCCCTAAGAGCCATTATGTATTAATCAGAACAATAAGCAGACTTATGGGTTTTACATCAAAGAATCATGCTAAGAAAGAGCTTTGTAGAAGATGTTTAGTTAGAATTCCTACTATAGAAGCAGCTGCCAGTCATAGAACTCATTGTAAAAGTTTCGTAGACTGTGAAACCAAACTCCTCACACCTAAACCAGGGTCTAAAGTTAGTTTTAAAAATTTACACAAAATGCAGATGAGCCCGTACGTGGTTTATGCTGACTTGAATCGCTCTTGCCACAGTACTACGGCCCACAACAGCAAGAACAAAAAATAACCTTATTAACCCACCATCAGATCTGTTCTTATGCGTTTATTGTTGTTAGGTCAGACGGTCAACACACGACACCCGAGATTTACAGAGGCCCCAACGCAGCTAGTAGATTTTTAGAGCAGATGAAACAACTTCGCAATCAGTTATCCAACCAACTAAATCTTTCAGACATTGTTATGACTCCTGAAGACCAAGAACGTTATGACTCATCTACACACTGTTGGATATGTAACAGAGAATTATTAGGCGACACAGTGAGAGACCACGATCACATTAGCGGAAAGTTTAGAGGGCTGCGCACAACAATTGTAATCTTCAACTTAAGGTTGATCCCAAAAAATGGAAAGCTGCCTATCTTCTTTCATAACTTGCGAGGTTTACGATTCTCATTTTATCATGCAAGCAGTTACTTCTGAATATAAGAGGGTTACCTGCATTGCACAATCTTCAGAAAAGTACATGACTTTTACTCTTGACTGTTTATCCTTTTATGACTCTGCCCAACATCTGATGGCAAGTTTAGATAAACTAGCGGGATCGCTACAAGACTTTCCAATTCACTAAACAATACTTTGATCCATCTTTAGTGCATAAAGGAGTTTATCCTTATGAATACATGAACTCTTGGGACAGGTTTGACGAAGACTCGCTTCCTCCTAAAGGCGCTTTCTTTTCTAGTCTTAGAGGCAAAGACATAACTGACTCTGAATATGAATACGCACAGAAAGCCTGGACAGAATTACACTGTCAAACAATGGGCGACTATCATGATCAATATCTAATGGCTGACGTATGTTTATTGGCAGACGTCTTTCAGAATTACAGATCTACATGCATGAAACATTACTGTCTAGACTCATCACATTACATCTCTGCACCTGGCCTTTCTTGGGACGCATTCTTAAAGTCTACAAACATCCAGATTGACTTAATTTCTGATCTACCCACACTTCAGATGATTGAAGATGGGCTGAGGGGAGGTATTAGCATGGCCTCACATCCTTACTGCAAAGCTAACAACAAATATTTAGACGACTATGACCCAACTAAACCATCCAACTATTTAATGTACTTAGACGCCAACAATCTGTATGGATGGGCCATGAGTCAACCGCTTCCATTACGCAACTTTAAACTGATAAAAGGACCTCATGATTTCAATACTGTGTTAGGTATGTTGTCACAGCTTACGCCTGATAATCCAGCAGGACTAATCTTGGAAGTAGACTTAGAATATCCTAAAGAATTACACGATCTCCACAACGATTACCCTCTGGCCGCAGAAAGCTTAAAGATGAGCCCTATCGAACCGCCTAAACTTGTTCCCAATCTTAGACATAAAACTAAATATGTGTGCCATTACAGACTCCTACAGTTTTACCTAAGACACGGGCTAAAACTGACTGCTGTTCACTAAGAATCATTGCTTTTGACCAAGAGCCTTTTATGAGACCATACATCAGAAGAATACTGATCTTAGAACCCAAGCCACTGATGCTTCAGAAAAAGACTTCTTTAAACTGATGAACAACAGCTGTTTTGGTAAAACTATGGAAAATCCACACAAACGTAAAGATGTGAAATTAGTTACAAAAGAAAACCAAGCAATTAAGTTTGCCTCTAAACCTAACTATCAAGACTTTAGAAGATTTAACGACAGTCTGGTTGGCATTATGATGAAGAAAAAGGATGTTAAGTTGGAAAAGCCGGTGTTTATCGGCTTTACTGTATTAGAGTTGTCAAAGTTATTGATGTTAGAATTTCTGTACGACTACTTTAAACCACTGTACCCAAAAGCAAGAGTTCTTTCCACAGACACTGACTCTTTTATTCTAGACGTCCCCACAGAAGACTTCTATAAGGATTTAGAAACAGAAGTGGCTAAAGGAACTGATGGGTGGTACGACACATGCGACTATCCAAAAGACAGTCCTTTACATTCAACTGTAAACAAGAAAGTAATTGGAAAGATGAAGGATGAACTTAATGGGACAGTTATCAAAGAATATGTTGGTTTGGCGGTCGAAGATGTATAGCGTTGCCAGCCAGACTTCTGTAATGAAAAAAGCTAAAGGCATAAGTTAAAGAAGTTGTCAAAAAAAATATAACTCACGAAACTACAAGCAAGCTCTCTTTGAGAACAAAGTATTTTATCACACAAATGTTAATCTGCGCTCTTCTCTTCATCATGTAAACACAACTGCTGTTAACAAAAATCACTAGTCTCTAACAATAACAAGAAAACTTAGTCAATCTGAGTTTTCATATGCTGTAGGACATTGGAGAACTTTAAAAGATTAACTTGACTGACTTGGCTTGTACTTAACTTAAGAACCTAACAAGAACTTAACTTAAGAACCTAACTAGTACTTATTTAAGAACCTAACTAGTACTTAAAAAAAGAACTTATTTTTTTGTGCTTTACTTGTAATTTACTTGCACTTAACTTAAAAAGTACTTTCTATAACTAACTTAACTTGTACTTATCTAGTTCTTAACTTGTACTTTATTTAGTTCTTAAAAAACTATTCCATAGAAAAATGGTCTACAACAGGAGGTTGCTCTTTTTTGCAGAAGTTGGTTCTTCTTCTTTTACTGGGTTTGTGGGTGTTTGCAACTTTGCTGCTAAGTATGGCGTTAGACATTTGTATGCTAAAAGTCCCCCGCCAACAACAACAGCAGCAAATACATAATAATACATCTTATCGTTTGTTTGTGATTGTGTTGTTGTTAATTGGGATGTTGCGCTGACGGCGATGTTGTATTACTATCTAATAATTTTTGTTTTGTGATTGGTTTGCTTTTTGCAGTCTGTTCCATTCAGCTAGTTTACGCCCAGCCTCAACACGCCCCGGATTTTTAGGCTTAGTAACATTACTCACTTGTGGTACATTCACTTGTGGTACATTCTGCTCCTGCAGAGGGTTCTGCGGATTGTCCTGCGGTGTCTTCTTCTCCTGATCGCTCTTTTTTTCTTATTGCGATTAAATTTAATTTGATCAAAATTAATATGATTAAAAGTAATTAATCCCATGATAAATGGGCATAACATCGTCCCAAATCTGTAATACATGTCGCATGCAAGAGTTTCTAGGGACTTGTTTAAAACCGGATCTTCTGATAAGTCATATTTTAAATCTTCTTCTGAATCAACCGACGCCATCTTACTTACTAACTTAGCATATAAACTAATCATTGTCTGACCACCGATCTAACCATTTTGACCCTAGCTGTGCTTCGTACCTAGCGTAGTACTTCTCAACGTCTGATGTAGACAATTGCTGAGTCTGTTCAATACTTAGTTCAACACCTAAATACTGTTTAGTTTTTCCACACGCAGCCAGAGAGTATAATCTTTCTTTATGGCAGTTGTCTGCTGAGTAGCCTACGGAGTAGTCTGCTTGCTCCTCACACTTTAATAGTTCGTCACAATCCATTTTTAAAACAATAAAAAATAATATAATACTTTTAAAACCATGAGTTTAACGCTGGTTAATTATGCAGTGCCTATCGTTGGTGTTATAGTCTATTCAACCCTTGCAAAATGTTTGTTAGGAATAAAACCGCCCAACATGGGAAAGATAGAAGATTCGCCAAAACTAGTTGCAGCCTTATTTTTAGCTTTAACAACAAAAGATTATTTGATTAAAAAGCACATAGACAGTCTTTCGTATTATGATTATTTTAATTATTTTTTTAGTTAATAAAAAGATGAGTGCAAAAAAGATTATCAATACGATTTACCACTCTGCTGTGATTAGCGGTCTTAGTATAGGCTATAGTGTGTTAGCAAAAAACATGTTTAAAATGAGGCCGGCGGATCTAGGAAGGTAGACATTGAGGATTTTGTTAAGGTTATAGTTGTAATTACTGCAGGGATTGCGTCAAAAGACTTTCTTGTTACACAGGGAATTATCCCAGAAAATATTAGCGCATAGAAAGATTAATTCATGAGAAATATTGATTTATAAAAAGATGGCGGGAGTAGTTATGATGGTAGGAGGAGCTATTGTTAATGCCTTGGCCTTCTCTGGAAGCAATTATATATTTAGTAAATTGCGGTCCGATGAAGAGAGAGAACGTCATAACAATGCAATGGAAGATTTAGCCAAGGCAAGAGATGCTTATGAGAAAAGACGAATTGCTCACTTAGACTTTATTAATAAAAAGTTAAGAGAACAGGGTCATGCAGAGCACACATTTACAGACGTTGATGAGGCAATGAATGAGTATTACTTAGTGACAGGAAAGAGTTTCTAACAACACCGCCTCCAGAACTGTCTGACTTTTATGAGCCATCAGAAGAACAGAAAATAGCAGAAATTGGTTTTATTGTGGGTGCTATGGGAGCAATCTATATTCTTGCACAAACAATCTAAAAAACAATTAAAAATACAATTAAAATACAGTCCTTCTTATGGACAATACGGAGTACAAAATATATTATTCTCCTAAAGGGTATTGGAAAGGAAAGACGGCTATTGAAAAACTGAGTAAAGCTGCTAGAGTGTCTGAATCAGATGCGAAAGATTGGCTTTCAAAAAAGGCAATTTGGCAAATATATCTGCCTGCCCCAAAAAGAATATAAGGCCTAGATTTTGTTAACTCAGTTCCTAATGACACCCACCAGATGGACTTGTTGTATCTTCCACATGATAAAATAAGAAGAAAAAAGTTTAAGTATGCTCTGACAGTTGTTGACATGGCTTCAAGATACAAAGACGCTGAACCTTTAACGGATAAAAGCTCAACTGCTGTAGCTGTGGCTTTACAACAAATATACATGCGAGGCCCATTAAAGTATTCTAGGATGATCCAGGTTGATGATGGAAAAGAGTTCAAAGTGTCTGTAAACCAGCTGTTTTTAAAACATCATGTTGCAGTTAGGAGAGGGACCCCAGGCAACCATCGATCACAAGCCCTAGTAGAAAACTTTAATAAGAATCTAGCTGAACGCCTGTTTACCTATCAATATCACAAAGAAATTATGGACACTACGAAGTACAGAACGCGTAACACAGAATGGATTAGGAGATTGCCAGCAGTCGTACGCGCCATGAACAATGAAGAATTTAAAGCAACAGGCCTTAAACCAGTAAACGCAATCAAATTAAAAAAGATTAGCATTACTGAAGATGTGCAGGAACTCAAAAAGTCTTGCCGTTTGGACTAAAAATAAGATACTTGTATGCTCCTGGAGAGGCAGAAGGTGATGTTAGAATTAGAGCTACAGATCCTATATGGAGGCGTAGATGTATATGAAGTTGAAAGAATTATGAATACAACCCCTCCCGTGTATTATTTAAGAGAGACTCTCTCTTTTAGCGGTGGTACTACGTCTAAAAAGCCCGCCCCTAAAAGATCGTTTGTTCGCGAAGAGACTGCAAGTTGTCCCGCCAAACACAATGGGCTAACAAAAAAAATAGTATTTATTTTTTTTTTGGTCTATTTTGGGTTTAACCGATCATGTGTTTGTTTTTCAATGTTCTGTTTAATTGCTTCAGTGTCTACCTGTCGTGAAGTAAACGCCTTTCTCCACTCTTTTGAAGTTCAAGTTTCTGTCGTCTGTAATCCTCACCATCAGCCATAAGCTTCTGAAATTCTTCGTCCGTAATGTTTTCATCCTGTAATGATTTGCTTATTCTTAATCTTAATGAACAAAGTTTTGCTGATGCTAGGGCTACAATGGCAGTGTGCTTTTGTAATTTAGGAGTTAATTTTTTAAAAACAGCACTTACAATCATAGACACGGCGCCTAAACCTAAACCAAGGCCCCCTAATGTTAAAGAGGCTGGCGCTCCAACCCCAGTAGCTAAAAGAGCAACACTAGACCCAGCACTTACGCCAGCTACAGCCGATGAGCCAGTAATTACATAAGAAAGAGTATTTAAAGCTTTAGCATATTTCATTCTAGTAACACCATACTTATATAAGTCGCTTTCTATTTCCTTTTGAAGTTCAGTTATTTGCTTTAAACCTAAACTGTTGAACCTCCATTTTTAAATATGATTATTTTTAAAATTAATCTTATACATATCTTCTTATTAATCCTTCTGGCAGCACTTCATCAACAGAGTAAAACGCAATAAAATCAACATACTTAATTAAAATAAAGTCGAGTACTGTTAGTTTGTCTTTGTCAACCATTATAGTAACCTTGTCAGATGATACATGTGGGACTATTTCATCTCCGTTTTTAGTAATTGCAATACTGAGTCTAAGAGGAGCATCCAAGTTTTCAGCCTTTATTTGTATACCCATGATTAACGTATGTTCTGGCAAACTAGTATCGCCCTCCCTCGGAGTAATAAATAAACGAAAAATCATCGTCATTTGTCTAGGTAGCGGCAGTAGTTTTGGGGTTAAATTCTAAGCCGACGGTGTCGCCCCCCAACTTCAGCTAAGGACTTCTTTCTCTGTAGCATATAATCAGAACCCCGCTTAGTTATTTCAATCTGTTTTTTCTGTTGTGTTCTGGAACTAAGCTAACAAGAATGGGGCCTGCATTTAAAGCTTTTCTAATATTGTTGTTCTTATCAAAGTATACATTAGGGCTTCTCAGTTCAAACTTTAAATTCCAAGCAATTTCAGGAAGCAACGCCCAAGCATTCTCTCTTTTATAAAAGTTTGTATTCATGTTTGCCAAAGTCGTTTGCCCTTAAAATTTTCTTATCTCTTCTAAGGTAGGATACTGCTGTCTTTTTTTGTCTTGAATTTCTGTTCGTTTGTAAGCTCCATCATCTGTGTACTCAAATCCATAAACATTTCCTGGCACTCCTATTAGATCAAACTCGGTTGTGTCTGCTAGGTCTTTTAGCTCTACTGCAGCGCATTTAGGAGCTAGTTCCGCTTTTGATTCTGGCCCCAGAGACATTCTTTTTAATATTAAAATTATAATAAATAAATTGTTATAAGCAATCAATAATAAACAATCTACAATAACAAATGTATTGAACTGGGGTCGGTCCGTAAGCATAGCTTAGCGTGCTTAGACTTTTCTAACTGTTCTTTTATTTTTTTTTTAGCTCATCTTTGTCCCTTATTATATAATTTCACTTAAACATTCTTCAAAACTATCTTTGTCCTTAGTGTAAAATAATACAACCGATTTTAACTGCGATCGAAAGTCTTTAAGACAGCATTATATTTTTGAGTAAGAGCCATACAGAAACTAAGGCGTGGCGGCCGCTTTAAGGCTAGCTTTGACAGGGCTTTTCTTTTTTAACAATGTCTCGTTCAGCTGAACAGTCATCAATAATAAACAGTGTTTCAGTTCCCTCAAATAGTCTATAGTAATGTTCTAAACAGTCGCTCAGTTTGTCGCTAGGATCAAATAAAAATATATTCTCGTCTGTCCAAATAAACTTCCTTTCTTTGTAAGACTTGTGCTTAATGGTTGTGCAGAATATAACAATGTGCTCGTAATGAAACCTGTATATTGTTTGTAAGTTTGTAACAAATTAAGTATGAAAAACAGTTTTTCCCACACCCAGTAATCCCGCAGATAAGAGAACAGTGTGGAATCTTTAGGAAGAAACTTCAAGCTATCCATCTGTTTTTATTAGAATATTTCTTCTACATTTATAAGCCGCGTCTTTTAGCTTTTTCTTCATTTTAATGAGCTCGTTATTT
>JAFLJL010007671.1:0-12500 GCA_018398815.1 Conus ventricosus | reverse complement strand
AACTGACGTTAATTCTATCGGTACGTGTCATGTCCTGTAGGTCTACGTTTTACAGAATTCGGATGAAACCGAATCTTCTATCAATAACGATCTACCAACTTAAGAGACTTTCTAAAGGTCAGAGTATTTTTTTTTTTGCCACACGCTTTCGTTTTAAGTCTTGAAACTAAGATGTCTCAAACTATGAATGTCGATGAAAAACTGGCATGGCCATATTGAGGCAAAAACCAAAGGCCACACGTGCGTTTGTATGAAAAGTATTGTCTTATTGCAATGTGTCAATCATACTTTATTTTCTGTCTGGTTCGTATTGGTAACTCCTTTAAATGTCATTTCCAATTTGAAGAAGTTACCATCTCTTCCTCTCACTCTTTCTATCTGTCTCTGTCTTAAACTCTTACACACACACACACACACACACACACACACACACACACACACACACACACACACACACACACACACACACGCATACAGAATTTTGACACTTTGAAACTGCATTGCCATTGCCAAAAGGTCTTGTGACAAGGGAAGGGTATAACCACAATCACCGTGAAAGCGAACAAAAAAATAAAGCATAACGAATATAAAGTATTGAAAAAAACACCGTATTGATCTCAAGAGACAATAATCTCACTCAAATGAAAGAAGAAAACGCATCCAAAATATACAAATGCATCCAGATCAACACTAGATGGCGCATTTAGAACATGCACTTACATCTGGAGAGGAAAAATTGTCGATCGAAATAATTCAGAACAGCTGAACCATCCCAACACGGTTCAGCAGTTCAGTCTGCCCTTCCGTTATGCCTTACATTTTAATTTTTGTGTGTCTAACTCTTCATGCCTCTGTGATAAATTTTGCAGTAGACTGTGTAGCATTTACGTCGTTTGATGAGAGTATAGCAAGAGATGTCTTCTCTTTAAGCGACATCCGATTTAAAAAGCGAACACTGTGATCTAGTATCTTCAAAAACTGTAAAGCGAAATGTAAAATGGATTTCAACGTCAGCAGGATTTTGGCACGTTGGGCAAAGCGATTCCATGGATGTCCTAGCGTAAAATCACCTCTTTTTTTCGCATTGAATCCAAAGGTTCTCAATCTGAATTTTGCGAAATGTAGTCTATGCCATTCATTCCTAATCACTTCAATGTATTGCATTGCCTGAAAGATACTTTAGATGAGTAGAACCAGGCATATTTCTCTTGCTTTCCATATTAGAATGCCAATTCTGTTTATAACACGCAATCAAACGATCTTTGAATTCTGAGATAAAGCTCTGTTCATGACCCTTCACCCTGAGACAGCCATACAATCCCAAATCCATTCTTAGATAAAACTGTTCTTACATGATATGCCCTCTTTTCTTTATTATGCTGCATCTGCCCTTGCATCATATCATATGTTTGCCTGCCAATCCCTGTTTTCTTTGATGCATGGATGGGAACATTAGAAAACGCTTTATTAGCAAAACAATCCGCGTTTTTCCATTTACATTTTTTTTAAAACAAACTCATTCTTCAGTATCATAAGCGAGCATTGGTGCTGTTTTGGGTATCACAAATTTTCCGAGAGAAACACGCATAAAAATAATTAAGCTTTCGAAATGACCTTGCGGATCAATGATGAAGAGGGAGAACATTAATGGGCTCACAAGACATGCCTGACATACGCTACGCGGGCAACAGAAAAATACTGTATATGTAATCTTATTTCGAACACATGCTAAAACCGAGTCAAATATACTTCTCATGCACATGCGCCATACAACTAGCCATTCACACCATTTACGTAAAATGTTCCATGAAATATTACAACTGACAGAATCAAAAGCCTTCTTAAAATCCATAAAGGTTTGGTGGTACGCAGTAAGTATTTTTCTAACATATACAGAGCAAAAAATTGCTCCACAGTACTTAAATTTGATCTGAAACCGGTTTGCTTTCCAGGCATCTTTTCACCTCTTTCTGTCCACTGTGTTATAGAGAGAGAGAGAGAGAGAGAGAGAGAGAGAGAGAGAGAAGAGAGAGAGAGAGAGAGAGAAGAGAGAGAGAGAGAGAGAGAGAGAAAGAGAGAGAGAGAGAGGGAGAGAGTGAGTTTCTCAATCTCTCTTCTCATTTCACTCTCCCTTTCGTACTCTCTGTCTCTGTCTCTATCTGTCCTCTTACTCTCTCTCTCTCTCTCTCTCTCTCCTCTCGTCCTCTCTCCTCTCCTCTCTCTCTCTCTCTCGCTCTCCCTCCAGACGTCAGACGCGGTGTCTGAGAAATGAGAAGAAAAAGGCAGCGGAGAAACGATCATGGAAGCGCTAACCAAGCCATTCTAAAAACGCACCAAACTTTTCAACGCCGGGCTCGTGGTTCCAATCCCTCTCGGAGCCAAACAGCCGAACCACCATCCCATGACTGGGCAGAAGTTGGGACTCCCGGAGAAGCTTGTCGGAAGTTTGTCAGTCAGGGAGGGATCCCCAATAGCTCTGTCCTCGGTTACTTGCTTGTAAAGGCGAAGCGTTGGTCTCAGAGCATGGCGATTTCTGCTACATGCCGCCATCGACCTACATGAAGCCACCAAACGTAACAAGTTTCGTGGCTTGACGGGCTGAGCAACCTGTTACAAGCATCAACTGGACCTGTCCCACTGGCATTGTGAGCAGATAGTTGGCAGATTTGAACGGGTTCTTCGAGTAATCTTCCCCAACCAGTGTTTGCTCTCAACTGTTCAATCAGAATAGCTCTCTAAAATCAGGTGTACATAACGCATGCAAAGTTTAGATCCCTGGAAATGATGATTGTTTTCGCTTACATTGATATTCTCTTATGAATTTCATCACACAGGAGTTACTGGTTCCAAATGCAGAGAAAGGAAAGCACTGAATTGCACGTGCAAAGCAGAAGCGCACATGACCACATACTATGAGCCGAATGAGGACAAAATGTAGAAAAACCGCTTTTGTCAGGTGTGAGGTGAGTTACGAGTATAGCGTCGTATAGCGACGATCTAAAACTGAACAAAACGTGCGTATTCTGTGCCGAATACCAAAGTTTACTGTAGGTAACCGCGTTGACATTGAGCTATTACTGTCTTGTTGCTTAAATCTGACGATTGCCAAAGTTTTCTTCTGTATTGATCTTGCACTAACTTAAATTTCTTAGGTCAAATGGCAATACTCATGCGCACGAAGCGGGGTGAAAGGCCAGGAATGCGAATGACCCTGCAGTATAGTCTTGCGTGTGGCTGGCCATGTCTGCGGAATGTGGTATGTCTGAGGACTGTCACAAGACAGTGACTATGTCCTACGTCTGCGGGCCGTCTAACTGTTTTTTTTTTCGGGTCGTGGAAGACATAGCCATGATGGCATGAAACTTCACTTCTCAGTTACTGGATGATAACGCCCTTTACCCTAGCGCTAGAGACCCCCTAGTTCAACCCATGTGTGGTGGATAAGCTACGCCGTAAAGCCTTTTGGCTACACATGCTTATGAAACACGTCTCGGCGGTTTATGGAAGCCATTGTACTTTCCGTACGCGCAGTATGGCTCCTTTACATGAAGAGGGAAAACTCACACGTGTAAAGACCGCCTATAAAGAGGAGTGAAGGAAAATGAAGGATGAGAAGCAGGTTAAAGAAAAGAAAGAGGAACAAGCAGTTGTGGTTTTAGTTTGTGGTGATGGCTAATGGTTGAGTTTTACGTCCTCATAGCGAAAGCTTTTAGGGTAGAAAGAAACTCGTGGAGAGCGTGGCAGCAGAGAGTCCTCAGAAGAGAAGCCCCCTTCAAGCAAGTGTTTCGGCCCTTATCTCCTGACACTCTAGGGGGGTTGTGCCACACCCGGTTCATGACTCCGGATGTCCCTCTGCTGCCCCTTTTTTTGTTTCCCCATCTTGGGACGAGCCATGGCTAGGGATTCGAACCCATGACCCTCTGGTAATGCTCATTTTCCACTTAATGACTCGCGCTTTAACCACTGAGCCACAGGGACACCTGATATTTGTAGGGAAATTAAGCCTTATGAAGTTCACTTTTGTTCCTCCTTGACCAGATCCAGCTTGAACACCTCTCTGGCCGCTTCTGTCATTGCTTTCAGGGCTCTGGTTTTTTTCCTTCCCTGCAACTGAGAGCTGTTTCATGAGGCTGTATGCAGACGTTCCTACAAATCCCCTAGCTCCAATTTCTGCAGTGAGGACTTTGACCAGATAGCCTTCTCTCCTCAGGCTGTTTGCCAGATCAGCATACTTTTCAGTCTTGTAGATTTGAGCTGCCTCCATTCTGTTTTCATATGGCACCGTGAGCTCGATCATGATCAGCTGCTTGGTTGCCTTAGAGTGGACTACTATGTCTGGTCTCATGCCACTCTTGCTGATGATCTCTGGGTGACTCTTCCATTCTGGGAGGTCTGCAGTGCACTCCCAGTCATCTGCCCCGTCCAGCAGACTCTGCCTGCATGTTTCGAGTGGCACTGTTGTTCTTGGTCATGATTTGCTGCCTCCTGCCGTGAAGAATGTTGCGGGTGCTTTTGGAGTCCTGGTTCGCCCTTTTGTGGTGTTGGTACTAGCCCAGACTACTTGTACAATCTCTTTGAGCACTTGGTTGTGCCTCCATGTGTACCTTCCTTGAGCCAGGGCTACTTTACATGAGCTTAGAACATGCTCCACTGTTTGGTTTTCATTATATTATATTGGGTATTTATATAGCGCCTATCCTCGGTCACAGACCAAGCTCTAAGCGCTTTAACAATAACACACTACCTCACTCACTCAACGGCTGCCTACCCAGGTAGAGCCGGCCGAAGAGCAGCCTACTGGCGCTCATTCAGTCGTTTCCCGTACCATTCAAATATCAGTCACTAATTTTCATTTATCTCATTTATTCCTCCAGTTTCTCAGTCACTCATTTTCATTTATCTCATTTATTCCTCCAGTTTCTCACATAGGATGCATGCGATGTTTATACGTGTCCTCCACTTCCACCGGTACACGATGGCACACGACAACAGTAAGTGACAATTTTTGTGGCTTGGTAAGAAATACCAGGCGGCTATCTTCAATCTACATCAATTTTGCCAGGGCAGCGGGGAACCTCCCTACTCTTTTCGATTTTCGACTGCCGTGGGTTTCTTTAACGTGTGCAGGGGCCAGGAAGGCACACGGGTCCGACTCGCTTATAGTCCCCATCCGAAGGACTTGACGTTCAGTTCGATTTGTCATTCAAACTGGGAAAGAAAGGGCGAGAAAGGCAGGGCTCGAACCCATGCACTTCTCACGCGTTGGATTGGCAGGCGAACGTCTTAACCACTCTGCCACCTTTCTTCCTCGCATGGCAGGAGGGGGCATGCAGGATCGTCTGTTTTCCCCCCACTTCACCAGTTTGCATTTGAGGGCAGAAGGTCATATGCAGATCTGAGAATGAAGCTGATCCTGAGAGGGGCCATGTGCCAAATGTCATTCCAAGTGAGACTTCTTTGGAGTGCATTCTCCCACGTTGTCCATTGCCCTTGCTGGCTCTGCTGGACTGCTTTTTGGAGTCTTTTTTGGTCTTCTTCTTTTCTCATCTCCTGAATCATCATGTCTCTTTTGGCTTTTCCTTTGGCCTTTGACCACCATTCAGTTTTGGTCACCCCCCCAGTCCTTGTCTGTTTGGTCTGTGTGTGTCCTGTTATTTCTCTGATCTTGAGACTTTCTTTTGCAGAATCCATCGCCTCTTGAACTTTCCATTTTCTGCCTGTCTTCAGCTGGGGCTTGATTGCTTCTACCACCTTGTCTCCTGAGTCCTCCAGCATGCTTTGAAAGTCTGATCTTCCCTGCTTTGTATTCCTCCAGGATGGATTTCAGTGGTAGTTTGAGCTTGCTTGGCGACAGTACAGCGCGATGTCAGTCAGACAGGGTGGGACACCAAGCCATTTCCTGTGAACTTGTTGATTTGGCTTCCATTGCCTCCACTGTGCTGGTGCAGATGTCGTATATCATCAGAGGCCATAGGAGCTTTGGTATCAGCATGAACTGCAGACACCAGACCTTGTATTTGCCAGGGAGCCCACACTGTCAATGGTCTCCAAGCCTTCTTCCGCCATCTGCTTGGTTCTTTTGCTCTTTGTGTGTCTTTCAGCGTATCATCATACCATCTTCCAAGGCTCTTGACTGGTTCTTCTGTGACTGTTGGAATGGCCTGGTTGGCAACACTGAAGACCACAGATTCGGCCACTTTTCCTTTCCTCAGTGAGAGACTCCGTGATTTCTTTGGTTTGAACTTCATTCTGGATGAGGCAACTATGTCGTCCCTGCCTCTCCAGCACATGACGTGTCTCGTCTTCTCTGGATGAAATCACTGTAGTGTCATCCATGAAGGCCTTGAGAGGAGGCATCTTGTATCCATCGCCAAGGTCTGTTTGTCCGCGTTGTTTGTTGCTGCTTTCAAGATGAGTTCCATTGCCAGCACGAACAGTATTGGGGAAATTGCACAGCCCATTGCAATGCCCACTTCCAAGTTGATCCAATCTGTTGTGTAGTCCTTGGCAGAGAACCGCATTGAGAAGCCATTGAAGTACTTCTTGAGCATGTCGCGGATGTTCTTTGGCACATGGTACATCTCAAGAGCCAACTGTATCATCTCATGGGGCACAGATCCATATGCGTTTGCCAGATCAAGCCACACTACGTCCAGGTCCTCTTTTCTGTTTTGCTTTTTGGATTGCGTCCCAGATCATTGTGGCGTGTTCTACACAGCCAGCCACGCCTGGGATGCTACCTTTCTGGACTGACACATCCAAGTACTTGTTTTCCATCAGGTACTTGGTCAGCCTTGCTGCCATGACAGAGAAGAAGATTTTCCCTTCGACGTTCAGTAGTGATATTGGCCTGAACTGGCTGATGTCACTTGAGTTTTGATCTTTGGGGATGTACACACCATCTGCCGTCATCCACTGGCCGCTGATCTTCTGGTTTCTCCAAGCCAATCGCAGCAGCCTGTTCTCCAAGCCGATCGCAGCAGCCTGTTCTCCAATCCGATCGCAGCAGCATGTTCTTTCACGGTAGTCTTTGGAAGAGTGGCGATGTGTGGTGATTGTAGTAGTAGTAGTAAGTAGTAGTAGTAGTAGTAGTAGTAGTAGTAGTAGTAGTAGTAGTAGTAGACAAAAGCAGCAAGAGCAGAAGAAGAAGAAGAAGAAGAAGAAGAAGAAGAAGAGAAGAAGAAGAAGACAACGACGCAGACGACGGCGATGACAATAGAGGAAGAATTAAGATGAGAACGAGGAGAGGACGACGACGATGATGATGATGATGATGATGACGACGACGACGACGATGAAGAAGAAGAAGAAGAAGAAAGAATAGAAGAGAAAAGGAGGAGGAGAAGAAAGAGGAGGAGGAAATATAGATAAAACAACGACGGTGATGATGATGATGACGTTGATGATGATGAAGAAGAAGAAGAAGAAGAAGAAGAAGAAGAAGAAGAAGAAGAAGAAGAAGAAGAAGAAAAAAAAGAAGAAGAAGAAGAATATACGACGAAGACGACGACGACGACAATGACAAAGAAGAAAAAAATGCGAACACGGAGACTACAACGACGACGACGACGACGACGACGACAACGACGACGACGACGACGACGACGACGACGACGACGACGACGACGACGACGAAGAAGAGAAGAAGAAGAAGAAGAAGAAGAAGAGGAAGAAGAAGAAGAAGAAGAAGAAGAATTTGAAGAAGAAGAAGAAAGAGGAGGAGGAGGAAGAGGAGGGAGGAGGAGGAGAAAATGAAGAAGACGACGACGGTGATGACGATGATGACGTTGACGAGAAGAAGAAGAAAGAAGAAGAAGAAGAAGAAGAAGAAGAAGAAGAAAGAAAAAGAAGAAGAAGAAAGAAAAGAAGAAGGGAAGAAGTGCGGGTGCTTTTGGAGTCCTGGTTCGCCCTTTTGTGGTGTTGGTACTAGCCCAGACTACTTGTACAATCTTTGAGCACTTGGTTGTGCCTCCATGTGTACCTTCCTTGAGCCAGGGCTACTTTATGAGCTGAACATGCTCCACTGTTTGGTTTTCATTATATTATTTGGGTATTTATATAGCGCCTATCCTCGGTCACAGACCAAGCTCTAAGCGCTTTACAATAACACACTACCTCACTCACTCAACGGGCTGCCTACCCAGGTAGAGCCGGCCGAAGAGCAGCCTACTGGCGCTCATTCAGTCGTTTCCCGTACCATTCAAATATCAGTCACTAATTTTCATTTATCTCATTTATTCCTCCAGTTTCTCAGTCACTCATTTTCATTTATCTCATTTATTCCTCCAGTTTCTCACATAGGATGCATGCGATGTTTATACGTGTCCTCCACTTCCACCGGTACACGATGGCACACGACAACAGTAAGTGACAATTTTTGTGGCTTGGTAAGAAATACCAGGCGGCTATCTTCAATCTACATCAATTTTGCCAGGGCAGCGGGGAACCTCCCTACTCTTTTCGATTTTCGACTGCCGTGGGTTCTTTAACGTGTGCAGGGGCCAGGAAGGCACACGGGTCCGACTCGCTTATAGTCCCCATCCGAAGGACTTGACGTTCAGTTCGATTTGTCATTCAAACTGGGAAAGAAAGGGCGAGAAAGGCAGGGCTCGAACCCATGCACTTCTCACGCGTTGGATTGGCAGGCGAACGTCTTAACCACTCTGCCACCTTTCTTCCTCGCATGGCAGGAGGGGGCATGCAGGATCGTCTGTTTTCCCCCCACTTCACCAGGTTTGCATTTGAGGGCAGAAGGTCATATGCAGATCTGAGAATGAAGCTGATCCTGAGAGGGGCCATGTGCAAATGTCATTCCAAGTGAGACTTCTTTGGAGTGCATTCTCCCACGTTGTCCATTGCCCTTGCTGGCTCTGGACTGCTTTTTGGAGTCTTTTTTGGTCTTCTTCTTTTCTCATCTCCTGAATCATCATGTCTCTTTTGGCTTTTCCTTTGGCCTTTGACCACCATTCAGTTTTGGTCACCCCCAGTCCTTGTCTGTTTGGTCTGTGTGTGTCCTGTTATTTCTCTGATCTTGAGACTTTCTTTTGCAGAATCCATCGCCTCTTGAACTTTCCATTTTCTGCCTGTCTTCAGCTGGGGCTTGATTGCTTCTACCACCTTGTCTCCTGAGTCCTCCAGCATGCTTTGAAGTCTGATCTCCCTGCTTTGTATTCCTCCAGGATGGATTTCAGGTGGAGTTTGAGCTTTGCTTGGCGACAGTACAGCGCGATGTCAGTCAGACAGGGTGGGACACCAAGCCATTTCCTGTGAACTTGTTGATTTTGGCTTCCATTGCCTCCACATGTGCTGGTGCAGATGTCGTATATCATCAGAGGCCATAGGAGCTTTGGTATCAGCATGAACTGCAGACACCAGACCTTGTATTTGCCAGGGAGCCCACATGGTCAATGGTCTCCAAGCCTTCTTCCGCCATCTGCTTGGTTTCTTTTGCTCTTTGTGTGTCTTTCAGCGTATCATCATACCATCTTCCAAGGCTCTTGACTGGTTCTTCTGTGACTGTTGGAATGGCCTGGTTGGCAACACTGAAGACCACAGATTCGGCCACTTTTCCTTTCCTCAGTGAGAGACTCCGTGATTTCTTTGGTTTGAACTTCATTCTGGATGAGGCAACTATGTCGTTTCCAGCCTCTCCAGCACATGACGTGTCTCGTCTTCTCTGGATGAAATCACTGTAGTGTCATCCTGAAGGCCTTGAGAGGAGGCATCTTGTATCCATCGCCAAGGTCTGTTTGTCTCGCGTTGTTTGTTGCTGCTTTCAAGATGAGTTCCATTGCCAGCACGAACAGTATTGGGGAAATTGCACAGCCCATTGCAATGCCCACTTCCAAGTTGATCCAATCTGTTGTGTAGTCCTTGGCAGAGAACCGCATTGAGAAGCCATTGAAGTACTTCTTGAGCATGTCGCGGATGTTCTTTGGCACATGGTACATCTCAAGAGCCAACTGTATCATCTCATGGGGCACAGATCCATATGCGTTTGCCAGATCAAGCCACACTACGTCCAGGTCCTCTTTTCTGTTTTTGCTTTTTGGATTGCGTCCCAGATCATTGTGGCGTGTTCTACACAGCCAGCCACGCCTGGGGATGCTACCTTTCTGGACTGACACATCCAAGTACTTGTTTTCCATCAGGTACTTGGTCAGCCTTGCTGCCATGACAGAGAAGAAGATTTTCCCTTCGACGTTCAGTAGTGATATTGGCCTGAACTGGCTGATGTCACTTGAGTTTTGATCTTTGGGGATGTACACACCATCTGCCGTCATCCACTGGCCGCTGATCTTCTGGTTTCTCCAAGCCAATCGCAGCAGCCTGTTCTCCAAGCCGATCGCAGCAGCCTGTTCTCCAATCCGATCGCAGCAGCATGTTCTTTCACGGTAGTCTTTGGAAGAGTGGCGATGTGTGGTGATTGTAGTAGTAGTAGTAAGTAGTAGTAGTAGTAGTAGTAGTAGTAGTAGTAGTAGTAGTAGTAGTAGTAACAAAAGCAGCAAGAGCAGAAGAAGAAGAAGAAGAAGAAGAAGAAGAAGAAGAAGAAGAAGAAGAAGACAACGACGCAGACGACGGCGATGACATAGAGGAAGAATTAAGATGAGAACGAGGAGAGGACGACGACGATGATGATGATGATGATGATGATGACGACGACGACGACGATGAAGAAGAAGAAGAAGAAGAAAGAATAGAAGAGAAGAAGGAGGAGGAGAAGAAAGAGGAGGAGGAAATATAGATAAAACAACGACGGTGATGATGATGATGACGTTGATGATGATGAAGAAGAAGAAGAAGAAGAAGAGAAGAAGAAGAAGAAGAAGAAGGAAGAAGAAGAAGAAGAAAAGAAGAAGAAGAAGAAGAATATACGACGAAGACGACGACGACGACAATGACAAAGAAGAAAAAAATGCGAACACGGAGACTACAACGACGACGACGACGACGACGACGACAACGACGACGACGACGACGACGACGACGACGACGACGACGACGACGACGACGAAGAAGAGAAGAAGAAGAAGAAGAAGAAGAAGAGGAAGAAGAAGAAGAAGAAGAAGAAGAATTTGAAGAAGAAGAAGAAAGAGGAGGAGGAGGAAGAGGAGGAGGAGGAGGAGAAAATGAAGAAGACGACGACGGTGATGACGATGATGACGTGACGAGAAGAAGAAGAAAGAAGAAGAAGAAGAAGAAGAAGAAGAAGAAGAAGAAGAAGAAAAAGAAGAAGAAGAACAAGAGAATAAGAACGAGGAGGAGGAGGAGGAGGAGGAGGAGGAGGAGGAGGGGAGGAGGAGGAGGAGAAGAAGAAGAAGAAGAAGAAGAAGAAGAAGAAGAAGAAAGAAGAAGAAGAAGAAGAAGACGAGACGACGACGACGACGACGAAGAAGAAGACGAAGAAGAAGAAGACGAAGAAGAAGCAGAAGAAGAAGAAGAAGGAGGAGGAGAAAAAGAAGAAGAAGTAGAAGAAGATCAAGAACAAGTAGAAGAAGACGAAAACGGAGTTGAAAGAAGAGATTGGAAAGAAGGACAAGATGCAGGAGAAGAAAACAAAACGTGTGAAAGTAAAATAAAAAAGAAGTGAAGGAATTAGAATGGTGACGAGGAGTTGGAAAAGTCAGGGCTGGGGGTATGGGTGTGTATGCCGGGGCCGGGGGAGGGGGGGGGGGGGGCAAACGGTGGAGAGGTGGAGGTGCGGGTGTAAAGTGGGGTGTCTTTATGTCTTTTTTCTTAACATGATATATTTTGTGTTTGGATTCAAATAACAATGAAATTTAATGTATGATAGAGACCAGTGCAGTGTGAGCTCTCCGCTATTCCAACATACTTTCCGTTATCCCCCTTCCCACCCCCATACTCCCCTCCTCCTCAATTGTGTCAAGTTCTGGAGCTCTTGTTTTTTTCAGTTGAAACTTGATCTGAGGGTTTGCGTGTAGGTTTACTCTCAGCCACCCCAAATCCTCCCCTCTCTCGTCCCTCCCCTCCCACGTCCTCCCTTCTCCTGCCTCAAATGAAACCCGATAAAATGAACATGAGACATTTGTGTCCTTTTTCCGTCGAGAGGTAATTAGCGCCTGAAACAAAACAATTTGCTGCCATTCAAATCCAGAAGAACAGCCGTGAGTGTTACAAACACACCACCAAATGGTTTTTTTTATTACCCTTAAAAGCGTGGGCGGAAACGAAGCTAAAAACAACAACAACGAAACAACAAAACAACAACATTCAAACAATCAACCATTCCCGAACGACTTTCATTTCAACATTTGTTTATCGTTCGAAAGCCCGGCTGCCGAAATACGATTTACCTTTAATAGCAAATTCGCACATTAGATCGAAGAGATGTTATTCGCTTCCTTCTTATTTTTGTTTCCAGACTACGTCAGGGAGATCATCACCTAACAGGAATCAGCCATGCACACCTGTGTCAAGTTGTCACGGGTGCTGGCCAAGTAAGTAATCCCATCATGGGCGAAGATTCTTCGGAAATAATG
>JAFLJL010007668.1:7500-10094 GCA_018398815.1 Conus ventricosus | reverse complement strand
TTCTTTCTTTTCTTTCTTTTCTCGTTTTTTTCTTCTTTCTTTCTTCCCGAAACAGATCTACCAAGACAATGATATTACTTTTTTTTTTTACGTCCTGTCGTTTTAAATCGTCAAGTCCATTGACTCATTTCTAGTACTAAATGACTGCCCATGTGGTAGAGGCAGTATGCGTGGGTAATCTACGATACCTTTTTATATAGCGATACTTTTAATGTGCCAGGGAACTTAATTCCCTTCTTCTATTCCATTCAGTGGGCACTGAGTCCTACCACTGTTAATGGCCCATTTCATTTCATTTTCCCATTTCAATTCCCTAGCTGCAGCTCCACATGTGAAGTGGTTTTGTTTCAATACGACTTTCTCGAAGGCCATCAAACTAACAATTTCATACCATGGCATTATTTTCGATTTCATTGTTTTAAATACACCCCTTCTCGCCACACGCACACTCCGCACCACACACACACACACACCCACACACCCACACAAACACACACCACACCACACAACACACACCAACACACACACCACACACACACACACACACACACGCACGCACACACACACACGCACACACGCGCGCACCCCCCCCCCCCCCCACACACACACACACACACTTACACACACACACACACACCGGTAAAGTACAGTTTCCTAACTACATGCCAATAAAATCATTTTTGATAAAATCTTATTATTTCCAAGGTGAAAGATCTTTTAAACGAATTTTCCTTTACTGATATCATCATCATCATCATCCATCATCATCATCATCATCATCATCATCATCATAATGAATGATATATAATAAATAATAGTAATAGTAATAGTAATAATAATAATGATACTAATATAATAGTTATAATGATAATGATAATAGTAATAATAATAATAGTTATTATTATTACATCATCAATATCATCAGTCATTATGTAATTAATATTATTATTATTATTATATTATTATTATTATTATTATTATTATTATTGCTATATTTATTTTAATTTATCCAGTAGTAGTTGTAGTAGTAGTAGTAGTAGTAGTAGTAGGCAGCATAATCCTATTATGTATTGTTTTTGGTTAAATATGCTTCGTCTGCTCTTGTTATACAATGTATAGCAACATTTGAACAATGTTATAAGGATTTAAACGGTGAAACATGAAAGTCAGACGGCTATGGGGGGGGGGGGGGGGGAGAGAGAGAGAGAGAGAGAGGAGAGAGGAGAGAGGGAGAGAGGGAGGGAGACAGACAGACAGACAGACAGAGAGAGAGAGACAGAGAGAGACAGACAGACAGAGGAGATAGACAGACGGACAGACAAAGAGGGTGACAGGCCGACAAACAGAAAGACAGAGAGACAGGCAAGGCAGACAGGTAGGCAGACAGACACATAGACGGAGAGACTAACTGTATGGAAGCAGTTTATTGAATGTCTTTGACATGGAATTTGACAGCCTGCTCGTCACTCTCTGAAGGATACATGCACAGGTAACATACAAACAAAGACACAAACCAGAGAGGAAAGCAAGCACTTATGTAACACAGAAAATACCGAAATAGAAAAGGGAATGTTTGACAAACAAATCTTTTTCAGACATCGGAAACGAGAGACATAAAAAAATGTACGAAATGATGCTCAAGTAATGTCATCAAGAAGAAAATGGCCATGCACAAAAGGAAAGCCTTCTGTTTGTTGTGTGTGTGTGTGTGTGTGTGTGTGTGTGTGTGTGTGTGTGTGTGTGTGTGTGTGTGTGGTTGTGTGTGTGTTGTGTGTTTTTCGTGTTTTTTTTCTTCCTTTTTTCCAGCTTGCTTTTGAGAACATTGCAGTCCGTTTTCAGTCTTTTTTTTTCCTTTTCGAACAATATTCTGGAATCAAAATAAACGAGGAAGTACAAGAATGGAAAGAAAGGACAGAAAATAAAAGTTATTGTTTGCCTGCTTTTCGTTTGATACACCCACTGTGGAATAAACGAAGTTAATAACGAGAAGAACGCAAAAATACCTTCTTATTTATAGAGAAGATCATTATAAGAGAGAGAGAGGGGGGGCGAGGAGGAGAGAGAGAGAGAAGAGAGAGAGAGAGAGAGAGAGGGGAGAGAGAGAGAGGAGAGAGAGAGGGGAGAGGATTGCAGACGAGACAGACGAAAAGCTAAACATGGCGAAGCGGAAACGGACAATAACATGCACTGTCGGGCTGATAAACATGTAGAAAGACAGACTAAGGGTGCCCTATGTTTCAAACACATCTCTCAATGTTCCGTAACCATCCACAAAACACTTCCATGTCTGTTCCCCAATGAATCGTTTTCAACGTTCGGAACCCGAAAAAACTCCAGTTCCATTATCCGTATCACCCGAAAAAATATTCCTAGTGTTCTGTATCCCCCAAGTAAACTGTTCCAAATTTCCGCATCACCCATAAAACTTTCAAAATTTCGTCCCACCATAAAATTCTATCGCTCCTATAACTCTTCCAAGATTCCGTGTCAATGACGTAACTCTGCCAGAATTCTGTTTTATGCACACACGTCCTACAGTCCGTATCATTCAGTTAACTCTTTGCTAGGTTTTTAACCCCCACACACCTCTTCCA
>JAFLJL010007668.1:0-2500 GCA_018398815.1 Conus ventricosus | reverse complement strand
GATAGAAGACTAAACAAATGCAAATGTGGAGAAGTTAATTAACGATGAGTAGAGATTGGAGGACAGACTGGGGACTATAGGCCAGCGGGGACGGACGGAGGTCTGAAGACAAACGCCGAGAGAAATAGTTGATGCCACTTCTCGCAGACCTTGGACAAACACGCACCAGCTGCCTCAGCAGCTAAGTCAGAAACCCACTATAAAAAAAAAACAACTGTCACCTTGACATAACCGGCGGCATGTGCTTACCCCCACCCCTCCCTCCCATCACTCCCCCTCCCCCTGATACCCCGACCCCTTCCACCGCCATCTCTCCCTCCCCCACCTCACCTTCTACTGTCTCCCCCCCCCCCCCCCCCCTATGTTCTTACCCTCTCGTTCACCCCTCAGAAATCGATGCTGGTCTGATAACGACCAATGATTACTAGCCTTAGTCCCTAATCTCAGTCTCGTCTTGTTAAATAACGACTGGCTTCACCGGGTCAGCGAGTCAGCGGTCTTTGCGAAAGAAGGTCATTTTCTTAGATTTTTGTTTTTGTTTATTCAAATTATCCCCCAGACAAGTTTTCATCGCACTCGGGTAAAAAACAAAAAAACAAAAAAACAACAACAAAAGAGCACACACACACACACACACACACACACACACACACACACACACACACACACACACACACGCACGCACGCACGCACGCACGCACGCACAAACGCACGCACGCACGCACACACACGCACGCACATACGCACAAACGCACATACGCACGCACACACGCACGCACGCACCCCCCCACACACACACACACACACGCACGCACGCACGCACGCACGCCTCCCCCCTCCACACACACACACACAGACACACAGACACACACACACACACACACACACACACACACACACACACACACACACACACACGCAAACACATAACGAACTGTACATCCTAGTTTGTTTGATAGACATTGTCATAATAAAATCATAAAAGAAAAAGAAAATGCAGACTATTCTTCCCGCCCACACGATCGGGTTGGGGAAAAAAATCCTTCGTTGTTTGTTTGGTAGACGCAGTCTCAATTTTTAAAGAAAAAAAAAAAAAAAGAAAAGAAAGAAACTACACTAATTAGCCAACGTGTGCACGCGCACCGGTATTAGACCAACGCACAACTCACTATACAACCCAGACAAAATGAATCGGTCTCTGGAAAGTCCGCACACTGTAACTTAACGCAGTGTCCCCGTGAAACTGGTGGGAGAGAGCCAGGAGTTTGAAAATCACCTCGTCTGCTTCGCAAAACACCTCATCCTCCCCCCTCCCCCCCCCCCCTTCTCCCCCTCCACCCTCCTCATCTGAGAGGAGCTTTCCAATGAAAAAAAACAAACAACAAACAAACATGAAGTGTGAAAGATATTGAATGTATTTAACAACTGCCACCGCGCAGTGACATGGAAAAAGTACAAGCGGAACGTTTTTTATTTATATATTGAAATTGCTAAGCAAAGGACAAACTTAAAAATAAAATAAAAACGAAAAAGAAAACGAAAAAAAAAAAAAGCAAAAAAAACAAACAAACACGATGCAATGCTCTTTTCTATGGCGGAAGGTTTAGGGAAACAGGCTAGGAGAGATGGAAATGGGAAGGGTGGGTGTGGGGGGGGGGGGAGATCATGCATGCCAACAATATGTGCACAAAGGGCATGAAACAGTGAACGTTGTAACAAGACACTGAAAGGTAACATGTAGCTAACTCATAGATAAGGAAAGAATGATAATAACAACATTGTAAACAGACACATTCTCTCTCTCTCCTCTCCCCTCTCTCTCTCTCTCTCTCTCTCTCTCTCTCTCTCTCTCTCTCTCTCTCTCTCTCCTGACCTACTTCTTTCCCCCCGTCCCCACTCTCTCTTCTTTTTTTCTTTCATTCTTTCTTTCTCTCTCTCATGCACACACACACAACCTCACTCGCTCACTCACTCATCCACTCCCCCCCCCCCCCACCCCCTCCCCCCACCCCCCAAACACACACGCATACTAGGACCATCAAATAGCCATTATACCTGTTATAATCTGTTCATACCAGATGAGCAAAGAGCAAATGTTTGATTTTCCCTTTATTAAGGAAAAACCGTTGCCTCGTTTCCGCTTTGTTCGTTTCTCTTTGATCACAGACGGTTGTTCTCTTTTGCTAGAAATGTTTATTGGAGAAAATTAACCCTTAAGGAAAAAAAAAAACACGTAGATATTTACAATTTGTTGGACTCACATCCGGCTTTTTTTTCCTTCAATTAAACGCAGCGATGATTGTTCAATATTGCCCATTAATTAAAGTACAGTTTTTTTTTGTTTTTTTTTTTAAATTCTTCTAAACTTCCTCAAATCCCTAGTCTCTCTGTCCGTCAGTCTTTCTCCGTTTATGTGTCTGTAGTCTGTGTGTAGTGTCTGTCTGTGTGTCCCGTCTGTTGTCTGTCTCTATCTGTCCCCTATCTATCTCTCTGTCTGCCT
>JAFLJL010007667.1:21048-26520 GCA_018398815.1 Conus ventricosus | reverse complement strand
CGAGGTCCTGCGGCGGAAAATAGATGAAATGACCGAGACAATTTCTTCCCTATGCTCCCGAATCTCTTCCCTTGAAGCGGCCGTACGAGACACCCAAGCAGCAAACAAAGTACGAGCAGAACATCCGAAAGAGGTCAGTCACAATTCTACACAGACAGAAATAAATGAAAATTCTTGGACGTACGCAGATGCAGCCAAACATATCTCTCAAAAAACAAGCAAAGCACAAAACCACTCAAAATGAACTGAAAAACATGAAACCAAAATCTGAGAAGGTACAAAAAGAAAGGAAGAGAACAAATGATGTTAAAAGAAATGACGTAACCAAAAGAATGACGTTTTGAATTCTGACGACAAAGAGGTGTCGGAAAAAAGAAAAGAAGTTCAAGATCTCCTACAGCTGTAATCGTTCATGACTCTGTCATGGCTGGTGTCCAGGGTGGACGGCTAGGTCTATCTTACGGGGGTGAATGCGACCACAATGAAAGCACACACCACTGAAGAAGTAGAGAAGGCAGTCAAATCTGCATGTGCTAGCAAATCTCCCGACGCAATACTGATTCATTGTGGGGTCAATGATGTAAAAAAGAAGGATGCACCCACAGCTGCAAACTCTCTCATTACTTGTGCAAAAAAGATTTCAGAACAACACCCGGGGTGTAAAATTATCATTAGCAAGATTGCGCCAACAAGGGATCCAACGTTAGAAATAAAAGAAGTCTTTTCAATGCTATACTGTCCAATGAACTCCACGAACATGATAGAATAACCACCGTGTATCATGAGAACCTGAACACCAGTCTGAACGTCATGAAGGACAACATTCATCCCAATCGAAGAGGAACCAGCGTCCTAGCCGGAAACATAGGGAGAGCCTTGCGGAACCTCTTCTGGGTGACTCCACGTAGATCCAGACCACGACACAATAGCCTGCCACCTAGAAGACAGCAATATTCCCGACCCCCCTACTACTACACGGGCTTCCACGACTACCAAGCTTCATGGTGGAACCCTTACGATGTGTTGTACGACTATTAACTACATCCTTAAAGAGGAGCTGTAGACAGAGTACACATCTTGGTTTTGGAGTTGCAGACAGTGTTCTGAGTATATTATAAAAACCCTGTCATTTTCTCGTCTGAAAGACGGTTGTAGTGTCCAACTACCTAGAATCTATCCTCTTTACTTGAAGACGTGAACAGAACAAATAGTTATTCTCATTGTATTTTGCCTACTGTTTTCATACGCACACACAGTTTTTCTTGTTTTTCTTTTTCTTTTTTTTCCTTTCGTTTTTGACGTTGTTTCATGTGATTTCTTTTTAGATTCATGCGTTAATTTTTTTTTAGTACTTTAAGTATTTACTTTGACTTCCATTATAGAATTTATATGATTTTTAAATAATGACTTCATGTAGTCAATCGATAGTACATAACTTGTCGTTTTTTCAGTGGAATTGTAGATCTATAACTACAAACCAAGCATACTTACGACATCATCTTTCTTCAAACCGTACGAAGTTTTGATATTACAATCGTTAAATGTTATCCCTTCCAAACTGCCCAGTTTACCTAACTATTATTTCCCTCCAGTATACGACAAGGGAAGCTCCAACGGTCACGTAAATACTGCAATATATATACGTGAAGGGCTTCAGTATAACATAAGTGCATCACCAATCCCAAAATCTGTCGGTGATGTACATGCATGCGTAGCCAATATAAAACTTGGTAATTCTTTTACAATGAATGTTATGTCAGTATATTTTCCTAAAGGCCCGAATGATCAGAATTCTGACTGGCTACGCGCTATTCAAGATCAACATTGTAATAAGTGGTTAATAGCGGGCGACTTTAATGCTCACTCGCCCTTCTGGGAAAATGATTGTAACACGGTTACCAGTAATCGTCTTGTTGAAAACATCGTAGATAGTTCATTCCACCTTTTAAACGATGGCAGTATCACCCGGATCCCAGATATATCCAAACATAGGGCTACAGCTATAGACCTTTCCTTTATCTCACCACAACTTGCTCCATCTTGTACATGGGAAACATGTAAAGATACGTTAGGTAGCGATCATTTGCCTATAATTATGACCATTGTTAAAGAAAATATTCAGGGTAATAATGATGTACATGATACTCCAGTGAAATATGACTATAAGTGTGCAGACTGGGATAAATTTCAAACGATTCTAGCTTGTCAAAACTTCGATAAATGTATGCAAAAGCATACTGACGTGCAATATTCAGAATTCAAAGATGCAGTTATTTTGGCAGCTAATTCATCAATCCAAGAACACAAACCACAAAACAGTCTAAACATGTGGGGAATATCTGGTGGACTAATGAATGTGAACAAGCTGTTAATTTTAAAAAAGAAAAATATAAGGTGTACATTAAGGCGAAAACAGAAAAAAATCTAGATGAAAATTTACGCAAACAGTTAATAGAAGAAAGTCATATGGAAATGAAGAAAGCAAAGACACACAGTAATAATGTAATAGCCAAAGCAAAACGGCTATATTGGAATTCCTTTAGCACAAAGGAAGTTACAGATAATAAAGACTTAAATAAGGTTTGGAACAAAGTGAAATGCATGAAAAATGGAATTAGACTTCCAAGCTATCCAATAGAATCTAATGAGAATAAGTTTCCTTCTGATGGAGAAAAAGGCGGAAACCTTCGTGGACATGTTTTGTATGAATAGTAAATCAGAAGGTCTGTCCTCAAACTGTAAAATGTATAGAGAAAAAGAACAATTGCAGCCTCTGTATTCAGACCCTCTTCCTGATAACGATCTCTCTATTAATGCACCGATATCAATCAGAGAGTTGAAAAGTGCAATATATGGTATCAGCAACAAAAAATGCTCTGTTGGTCTTGATATTGTGAGCAATGAAATGTTAAAACATCTCCTGATAACTGCATTGTTTTCCTGCATCATATAGTTCAGAATTTCTGGGAAAATGGCGTTGTTCCTCAAATATGGAAAGATTCAATAGTCGTTCCAATTTTAAAACCTGGAAAACCTATGAATGACAAAAACAGCTATCGCCCTATAGCTCTCACTTCCCATTGTGGTAAACTTGTAGAAAAAATTGTTTTAAATCGGCTCATGCACTTTTGTGAAAGAACAATGTAATACCAATTAATCAAGCTGGATTTATGAAAGGAAGATCTACAGTTGAGCACTTGGTTAAATTATCTACTCAAATAAAGCGTCAGTTTGCTCGTAGGAAAAGTATACTCGCTACGTTCTTTGATGTTAAAAAAGCCTATGACCAAGTCTGGCACAGGCGCTTGTTATACAAACTGAAACTGATTGGAATATCTGGAAACTGTACAATTATATTAAATCATTTTTAAATAATAGAAGTATGTTAGCCAGAGTGGAGGAAGACACTCAACACTCAGAAAACTAGACATGGGAATTCCGCAAGGTTCAGTATTAGCACCTATTCTTTTAACATCCTTATTCACGATCTCCCAAAAGCAGTCTCCAAAAATGTCGTTCTAGTGCAATACGCAGATGATATCTGTATGTGGATGGAAGTAACTCTGAAAAAGTCAACCCCACAAAGATCACAGAATTATGTTAGAAGGACTATATCAAAGAGATTTAGACAGCATTGGGAACTATATGAGAGAAAATGGTCTGTCCTTATCCACTGAAAAAACAAATATGATGTTGTTTAATGCAGGAAGTAATCCAGAAAATTTACCAGTCTTCAAACTTCTAGGGGAACCTTTAGAATATAAACAAACTATTAAATTTTTAGGACTTTTCTTTACTCCAAAATTATCTTGGAATATTCATTTTGAATATATATTAACAAAGGCTAGGAAAAGTCTGAATTTACTAAAGATCATAAGCAGACTACCCTGGGGGATGGATTCAAAAACTCTACTTCATCTTTCTACTGCTCTTATTAGATCAAAACTTACATATGGTCAAGAAGTGTACTTTAGCGCTCCAAAATTTCTTCTAAAAAAGTTACAAAGTTTGGATTGCAAAGCCATTAAATTTGCTCTCGGTATCCCTATTCATGCCTCAAACGCAAAGACATATAGAGAAGCTGGAATCTTGCCCCTTGATGATTATCGTGAACTAGCTGCATCAAAATTTGTCATAAAATCGAGTGCTGGTGATAATTACATTCAAGAAGAATTAAAAATTAGATCTGACACTGACTTTCCAAAAAGGGCAATTGCGATTAAATCGCAAGAAACAATAGCTACATATACTTCTGATTTAATTAAATGTTCAAAAATAGACATTAAAGAAGTGGCTAAAAAACCATCTTTTTCATATATTCCATCATGGGAGATACCAAAACTTATTCTTGATACTGGTTATTCTGATATCAAAAAAAGGGTAAATATTAATATCATCACACATTTAGCAAAATCACATGTATACGAAAGATATCAAAATCATTTTCAGGTGTTTACTGATGGCTCCGTTTTAGATGATGGAAATGTTGGTGCAGCATTTGTTATTCCTTCCCTAAAAATCAAAGATCGTTCTTTGTGGGTAGCAATTTATCTATATTCACAGCCGAATTAGTAGCTATAATGATGGCAACGGAATTTCTAACAGATCTTCTCATTAACATCGCTCAGATAGTTTTCTTTGTAGATTCAAAATCAGTCCTACTTGCCCTTGACTCCTCTAATATATCGACACGACCCGACTTGTGTTTGAAATTAAATATCTTTTATATTGTCTGGTGTCTAAAGGCATTATTATAGAATTTTGCTGGATTCCTTCGCATACGGGTATACTTGGAAATGAATTGGCTGATAGGGCTGCGAAAAAAGGTGCTAAAAAGGCAGGGTCATTTTCTGAGTTGAAAATAAAACCGTCAGTAGTAGAATGTTATCGTTCCCTTGAATCGACTGCACGGAAGAGAGCTCAAACAAATGTTGATACGTCTACCGAGATTTCATCCAACCAATGGGAAGCTTTTCCAATAGACCTTGTATTAAGAAAAATGTCTGATCTTCCAGTTTATTATTCCAGACAAATATCTTCCTTATAATTCGATTAAAGCTAAATGCTTTGAAAACAAAGTTTAGTAAGAATACTAACTGTATTTGTGGTAAAGAGATAACACTGAACCACATTTTGTTCAACTGTCACAAGTTGGCTACTTTCTTACCAACATCATTACGATCCAATACTTTTTCTGAACAAAACTTGCAAGATCTACTTTCGAATCATTCTCTGCTGATCGAAATTGCTGAATACTTAATACATAGTCCGATTGGGGTTTTTATTTAGATAGTTTTGAGCTAACTCATTTTGTTTAAGATAGTGAAGGATTTTTGTTTTTCTTGCTATATGTTAGTTGTTTTTTCCCCCACTAATTGTTGTATTTAAGATTATTGATATGTTTATTGTTCAGTTTAGACACATATACAGATACATACACATACACACTCACATACAAAGATCTACATTCAT
>JAFLJL010007667.1:11048-16048 GCA_018398815.1 Conus ventricosus | reverse complement strand
CCAGTATTTGATACATTTTATATAGGTATGTATATATAAAGGATATCTTCCAGTTTCCGCATAAACATTTTGTTAGAAAATGTAAGGGAACACTTAGGAAACGCTTGATTGCAAATGTACGGACACTTTCTATTTCTTTGTTGACCGGCACCCCCCACACCTCTGCTGCATATGGGCGTTATCCGAGTGTCGAAAAGTTTCCAGAAATCGATGGTTCAACTGAATCTAATTTTCTCAATGTTCTAAGAATTTCAATCACCCCTCTCTTTCCTTTTCTACACTTTTCTGTCAAACCTGCATTAAGACTGAGCTTGGTTGTGAATATCAGACCGAGGTATTTATAACTGTTTGTCACTTTTACTTCTGTGTTACCGTACCACCATTTTTCGTGTCTAGAAAGATGACCCCCCATTCTAAAAATCATAAATATTTGTTTTTTCCAGATAACAACTAATTGCAACCGATCTGCTTCTCCGTTTAATGCTGTCAACTGGTTTTGTAAACCAATTATCGTATCAGAAAGCAAAACAACATCATCTGCAAACAACATCAGGAAGATTTCAATAGCATCTGGTATCATTTGATACCGTGTCTGCTCGTTTGTTGATCTCTATCGCTAATTCGTTGATGAAAAATGAGAAAAGCTGAGGGCTTAGTAAGCATCCCTGCTTTACACCACGCGGACAGTCAAAGTAATCTGATAATTTTACCCTTATCACGTACGCAAGCCACTACAGAATCGTACACTCCTCTAAGTGCCTTATACATTTTCCCGTTAATGCCATTATTTCTCAAATATTCCAAAGAATGTTCCTGTTCACTGAATCGAAGGCTTTTCTAAAGTCAACAAAGGCTACATATAATTTAGCATTTCGGAGTAGATACTTCTGGACAAGTGCGTATAAAGTAAAGATGTGATCTATCGTGCTATAGTCTTTCCTAAAACCTGCTTGTTCTTCTATTATTGTTTCTTCGGTTCTGCCCATTTAGTCAGTCGTTTGTTTAAAATATTTGTGTATATTTTACTTACCACGTTTGTTAGAGCCACCCCTCTATAGTTGTCTGGGTTATTTGTATCTCCCTTTTTATGAATTGGTATGATTATAGATTTAGACCATTCTCTGGGGAACATTCCACTATCAAAAATAGCATTGAGTAGTTCAACCAGAAAGTCCACTACCACTGCGCTTGAATGTTTAAACATGTCACCTATGACTTTGTCCGGACCAGGACTTTTTCCACTTTTCAGGTTTTTTATTCCATTTACGACCTCTTGTTTAGTGATTGGATCATTAAAGAGTGGCTCTTCGTTTCCCCCTCCGCTAGCTCATCGTATTCAGTAACTTCATGTACGGCGTACTTTCGAAGTCACTGAAAACACTGGAGAAATGGTCGTACCACTGTGGCTGCTAATCTCATTAAAACCATGCCTTTCCTGCTAACAGTTTTATTGTTGACCAGAAAAGTTTTGGATCGTGGATTGAGTCTTCAAGCTTCTTAATTTTCGTTTCATTAGACAACCTCTTTTTCTCTCTTTTCAATTGACCAACTCTTTCCTTTCTTTTATGTAAGCTTCTTTTTGCAGTGCTTTGTATTCAGGTAATTTTGCTCTCCGAAAAGATCTCAGAAGTCGTAAGACAGTCCGTTTCTTCTGTTCGCACTCAAAGTCAAACCAATCATTGCACCATTTTTTCTTTCTCCCAACCCTCCTAACCATAGACGCTGCAGCCCCAAAACATTGCACTTATTAAAATGTCGGTCGCCCTGTTAACATCCGTGCAAGAATCAGTCGTGCTGTATTTAAACACTCTTTAAACTCATCAGATTCCATTTCCTCTTTGTACAACCCATAATACTCTTCAGACCACACTACCTTTTCTTCTTCTATGTGTTTCAGACTGCGGTAACTGGGGCACACAACCTTCACTCAAACAACTTCTCCAGGACAATTCGACTGGTAGATGCCAAGAGTATAAACTCTCCCCAACTAGTAAATTACACATATCCGATAACTCTTCTGAAACAATAAAATAGTCGATAACACTGTTTCCCTGGGGGGGACACAAACGTAAATTCACCATTCTGATCATTGGCACAAGACCCATTTAAAATACTCAAATCAAATAAGAAACAAAAATCCAACAGCGATTTACCGAAATTATTCACAACCAAATCCTTGAAACACGCCTACCACTTTCTTTCACATCATCCTCGCTTTCATCACTGGGCAAAAAACTGATCATGCTCTCCAGTCGCACTTGCTCTGATTTCCCGTTCTCGCATTCATATCTCCGCACACCATCACATATACCTCATCCTTATCTATACTCTGTAACAAGTTCTCTTCTAATATATGTATGCCATTTTTTAGTTCTTGCTGATCATATGCAGGCCCACCCTCAGGAACAATGTAGCATGCAACCATCAGTAGATCTTTATCAATGTTCAGCAGATCTTTTCTTATCTTAACAGCAATAGCATTATCACAACCCAGTCTAACTTGAACGACAAACTTTGCAAAACAATTTTTCACTAGTAAAAGAACTCCACCTGAATTTCTGCCACGAATAGACAGTTTTTTGGCAGGAGCATGAAATTTAACGTAATTTTGAAACATTCCATCAAACTCAAAACAACTGTCTGTAAACGTTTCCGTTAAACATGCAAAATCGAGTTAATATAGTTGACAAAAGAAACATCTTGTGATTTTACTATACAGGTTTTCCACATTGTAATTAAAAACTTTAGGTTCAGTGTCCGATGGTCTGCCCCATGCTATTTATTATCATTGTTTGAGCGGGGATTTCTTGCTTTGTCACTCTTCCGTGTACTGTCCCTTGGCACTCAGGTCATTGCGTAAACCCGTTTGCTGTCGCCCCCCGTCTGGCCCACCCGATGTGGCACGTGCATCACGATTGCGGCCGCCTCTGTCCTGCCAACACGGTCTGCAGCCGAGCGAGTCGTTGGCCCTGTGTTCGCTGCGCGCCGAGGAAGCGATCGCTGGTTGGGCATACCGGTCACGTGGTTCAAGCGAGGGGAATCCCCTCCTCTCCTCCGTCGTGTTGTCTCTGTGTCGTTCAGTTCGCTGTGTGATGACTGGGGGCGTGTCACACGTTGATCCCTGTGCCACAGTCCTTTCTGCCGTTGTCGCCGTCGTTGTCGTACTTGCGGTCGTTGATGGCGTCATCCCCGCTGTCACCTCGGCGTATGTTCTCGGGTCCGGTCTTGTGGGACCGACTGTCAGCCTGCCTTTGAAAAGTAGGCCGACATGCCGTCTTTTCTGGCCTGTGTCACGATACCCGCCTGTCGTCGTGTCAGGTCGTTGGCCACTCTCACTCCTCTCTTCTCCAACCTCCCCCTGAACTCCCTGTCTGTCAGCACTGCCATTTTGTCTGTCCAGTTCCGGAACTTGACGATCATGGGTCGTGGTTCTCCTGATCTGGCGTACCCCACACGGTGTGCACGCACAAAGTCCTCCTCGGTCCACTGCTTGGCCCCCCCACATGTTGAGGGCTGATGTCACTGCTCTGGCACACAGACTGTATTCTTCACTGTCACTGACCTGGGGGGATACCAAACAATCGGAGGTTGTCTCGACGAGAAAACTCTTCTAACCGATCAATTTCATTGATCATGTCCTTCATCTCCTCTCTCATGACCTCGACAGTCTCTGACATTATTGCTCCTTGTTCTCTGGTTTTTTTTCCGCGTCAGTCGTCACGCTGTTCAGCTGTGATTGCAGAACTGACACTGTCTCTTTTAACTCCCTGTTCTCTCCCTCTAGCCCAACACACCTCTGTTCAATCACTTCACATCTTTGCCTTACTTGCCCGAGTTCACTCATGATCTCACTCAAATCTATCAAATCTCCTCTAATGGCAGCATTCTGTTCTTTAATCTCTTGACCCTGCTGTCGAATGGCATCGAGGATTACACTCGTCGCACTTGATGACATGGGCCCATCGTCTTCCGCTGGTAACGTCGATTGAAAGGATTGAACCTCTACCTGATTGGGGCCTGGGTTTACCTCGATGTCTCCACTGAGAAGGAGACGTCGAACACACAGCACCACACTCACTGCATGCACGGACAGGAGGGCGGGTACAAAGAGGAAAGCAGGGTGCTGAGCCACATCACTGTCACAACTGAACACACCATCACCTGTTGCAGTTCTCGGATATTTCTGTCTTCCACCACCATCAATGTATAGTCCAGTGCCAGAGAGATGCGTGCGATTTTCACTGTGCTGTGCAGAACAGCCGCCGCGAAGCAGAAGAGAGCACACGCTGTGAGAACGTCACACAGTGTCACCTCTGCCGTGCTGTCAGCTGAACAATGTCGCCGTGACCCAGATTTCACAGTCTGTGCTGCACAGCGAAAAGTCCGATGCGCGCTCTCCACAAGTTTCACGTCGACCATATTTACTCGTTTTTCGTTGAGTGTATTTGCTTATTGATACACTGGAACAGAAATTATGCCGTAACAGTCCTTGTACTTACCTGTGAAGCTTAAACTTTTGTCGGAGCTTTCACAAAGCTGTTTACTTGCCGCCATCTTGATTACGTCCCCCCCCCCTCCCCCCCCCCCCCCCCCCCTGTTTACTTGCCGCCATCTTGATTACGTCCCCCCCCCCCCCCCCCCGAGGATGCAGGAGAAAGAAGGAGAGAGAAAAAAAAGAGGCATTCAAGACGACAAACACACAGAACTAAAACAGACAAGGATATGAAAGTAGGAAAAAAGAGGAGGAAATACAGAGGAGGGAAAGGGAGAAACGTAGCGGCACAAAAGGTAGGATGAGGGTGGTCAGTAAAGTACATAAGAGAAATTGGATGAGGAGTAGTAGTATAGTAGTAGTAGTAGTAGTAGAAGTAGATAGAAGAAGAAGAAGTAGTGTAGAGTAGTATAAGAAGAAGAATATGATGATGAAGATGAAGATGAAGATGGTGCCGATAAAAGAAAGAAAGAAAGAATTGAGGGAGATGAAGAAGACGAAAATGAGT
>JAFLJL010007667.1:0-7500 GCA_018398815.1 Conus ventricosus | reverse complement strand
AGCGGCCAGTGGATGACGGCAGATGGTGTGTACATCCCCAAAGAGCAAAACTCAAGTGACATCAGCCAGTTCAGGCCAATATCACTACTGAACGTCGAAGGGAAAATCTTCTTCTCTGTCATGGCAGCAAGGCTGACCAAGTACCTGATGGAAAACAAGTACTTGGATGTGTCAGTCCAGAAAGGTGGCATCCCAGGCGTGGCTGGCTGTGTAGAACACGCCACAATGATCTGGGACGCAATCCAAAAAGCAAAAACAGAAAAGAGAGACTTGGACGTAGTGTGGCTTGATCTGGCAAACGCATATGGATCTGTGCCCATGAGATGATACAGTTGGCTCTTGAGATGTACCATGTGCCAAAGAACATCCGCGACATGCTCAAGAAGTACTTCAATGGCTTCTCAATGCGGTTCTCTACCAAGGAGTACACAACAGATTGGATCAACTTGGAAGTGGGCATTGCAATGGGCTGTGCAATTTCCCCAATACTGTTCGTGCTGGCAATGGAACTCATCTTGAAAGCAGCAACAAACAACGCGAGACAGACCGACCTTGGCGATGGATACAAGATGCCTCCTCTCAAGGCCTTCATGGATGACACTACAGTAATTTCATCCAGAAAAAACGAGACACGTCATGTGCTGGAGAGGCTGGACGACATAGTTGCCTCATCCAGAATGCAGTTCAAGCCAAAGAAATCACGGAGTCTCTCACTGAGGAAAGGAAAAGTGGCCGAATCTGTGGTCTTCAGTGTTGCCAACCAGGCCATTCCAACAGTCACAGAAGAACCAGTCAAGAGCCTTGGAAGATGGTATGATGATACGCTGAAAGACACACAAAGAGCAAAAGAAACCAAGCAGATGGCGGAAGAAGGCTTGGAGACCATTGACCAGTGTGGGCTCCCTGGCAAATACAAGGTCTGGTGTCTGCAGTTCATGCTGATACCAAAACTCCTATGGCCTCTGATGATATACGACATCTGCACCAGCACAGTCGAGGCAATGGAAGCCAAAATCAACAAGTTCACAAGGAAATGGCTTGGTCTCCCACCCTGTCTGACTGACATCGCGCTGTACTGTCGCCAAGCAAAGCTGAAACTACCACTGAAATCCATCCTGGAGGAATACAACGCAGGGAAGATCAGACTTCAAAGCATGCTGGAAGACTCAGGAGACAAGGTGGTAGAAGCAATGAAGCCCAGCTGAAGACAGGCAGAAAATGGAAAGTTCAAGAGGCGATGGATTCTGCAAAAGAAAGTCTCAAGATCAGAGAAATAACAGGACACACACAGACCAACAGACAAGGACTGGGGGTGACCAAAACTGAATGGTGGTCAAAGGCCAAAGGAAAAGTCAAAAGAGACATGATGATTCAGGAGATGAGAAAAGAAGAAGACCAAAAAAGACTCCAAAAAGCAGTCCAGCAGAGCCAGCAAGGGCAATGGACAACGTGGGAGAATGCACTCCAAAGAAGTCTCACTTGGAATGACATTTGGCACATGGCCCCTCTCAGGATCAGCTTCATTCTCAGATCTGCATATGACCTTCTGCCCTCAAATGCAAACCTGGTGAAGTGGGGGAAAACAGACGATCCTGCATGCCCCCTCTGCCATGAAAAACAAACAGTGGAGCATGTTCTAAGCTCATGTAAAGTAGCCCTGGCTCAAGGAAGGTACACATGGAGGCACAACCAAGTGCTCAAAGAGATTGTACAAGTAGTCTGGGCCAGTACCAACACCACAAAAGGGAGAATCGGGACTCCAAAAGCACCCGCAACATTCTTCACGGCAGGAGGCAGCAAATCATGGCCAAGAACAACAATGCCACTCGAAACATGCAGGCAGAGTCTGCTGGACGGGGCAGATGACTGGGAGTGCACTGCAGACCTCCCAGAATGGAAGAGTCACCCAGAAATCATCAGCAAGAGTGGCATGAGACCAGACATAGTAGTCCACTCTAAGTCAACCAAGCAGCTGATCATGATCGAGCTCACGGTGCCATATGAAAACAGAATGGAGGCAGCTCAAATCTACAAGACTGAAAAGTATGCTGATCTGGCAAACAGCCTGAGGAGAGAAGGCTATCAGGCCAAAGTCCTCACTGCAGAAATTGGAGCTAGGGGATTTGTAGGAACGTCTGCATACAGCCTCATGAAACAGCTCTCAGTTGCAGGGAAGGAAAAAACCAGAGCCCTGAAAGCAATGGCAGAAGCGGCAGAGAGGTGTTCAAGCTGGATCTGGTCAAGGAGGAACAAAAGTGAACTTCATAAGGCTTAACTTCCCTACAAATATCAGGTGTCCCTGTGGCTCAGTGGTTAAAGCGCGAGTCATTAAGTGGAAAATGAGCATCTCCAGAGGGTCATGGGTTCGAATCCCAGCCATGGCTCGTCCCAAAATGGGGAAACAAAAAAAAAAAAAAAGGGGCAGCAGAGGGACATCCGGAGTCATGAACCGGGTGTGGCCCAACCCCCCTAGAGTGTCAGGAGATAAGGGCCGAAACACTTGCTTGAAGGGGGCTTCTCTTCTGAGGACTCTCTGCTGCCACGCTCTCCACGAGTTTCTTTCTACTGCTTGCATGCAGCCATCTGGACCCTACACCATTCTGCTACCCCTGCGTCTCCACAACAAGCTTCGAATCAAAGTTTTCCATTCTGATTCACACTGACTATCGACATTTTCGATCTTCTTCGGAAACGGTGTGAGCAGTGAGGTGGGTAATGAGGAGGCGTCAGAGCGCAATTGCGGTTTCTGTTGCTGGGAATCTTCAACGAGATGTAAAACGACGCCGTTTGAATTTGCAGTATCTAGACAGTGAGAGGCTGAAGCTGCATACGGAAGAGTCTTTTGGTCCAATGGAAACTGTCGTAAGAAAATGATCAAAGTTTGTGGCACGACAGAATTACTTTTCCTTATTTTACTGAAAACTTAAGAAAGGAAAGCGGCTTTGCAATGGCTACAGGAAGAATTTGACCGTAATGTAGTGTGGATATTTTCATGGTTCACCTGCAGACGCGCTGCTTCAGGATATTTCTTGCGCCATTTTTCAATTTACTGCGTCAATGGCGCAAGGCGCACTCCAAAACTGAACACTGCCACGCTTTTCACTTTTGCTTTAATTTCTTTTTTTTTTTCTTTTTCTTTTTTTTTTTTTTTTTTTTTTTTTTTTGCAACAACCGTTGTGAATCAGCAGGAAAACAGGCTCTGATCATGTGTTTGGTGAATTCAAATCCAATGCAAATATTTCACAGAATGTAGGTATATCTATCTATCTATCTATCTATCTATCCATCTATCTATCTATCTATGTATATCGATAACACAGATATAGATAGTTACAGAGGTACGTAATATAGATCTCTCTCTCTCTCTCTCTCTCTCTCTCGGGGTGTGACGAGTAATGGCGTCCGGTTAGCAGCTTCCGCTGAATAGTACGAGGAGTTTTGCTCTGTGTGGAGTTGTGCTGGACTATTTCAAACAGGAATCCTTTGCAGGGGTACAGTAAGTGATCTGTGACAGTGGTCGTAAGGGACAATGGTGGACTTGGTAACGGGGAGGGCTACTATCGGCAATTTTGAGGTAGGCTGAACGTCAGGTCAAAGGGCACACGAAAAAAGGTTGATGTTTTTAAACAGGTCAGCTCCGACACGAACACAGAGGTAACGTCGACTGATGTTCTCGTCACATTTGCAGTGAGCTGGGTTATCATAGGTTTGGTTAACAGTTTCTGCAGAAATGGGGTCGGTGACATCAGGAATATCTTTTTTCAGAAGAAAACAAACATGAGAGGAACTGGGTCACGTGCAGAAATTCCGATGTGTTTGCTACACCTGTGTGTGGTCAGGCCGACACGCACGTGCAAACACTCGCTCTCGTTTTTTGTGCCAATGAACGCCGTGTTCTCGTTCCGCAGGCTTCTTCTGAGCGGAGAAAATTGAAACCAACCCTGGCCCCAACCCCGACGGACAAGAAAACAAGGAAATGACAGCGGCGACTGACATGCCGATAGGTCAGGAAGACATGTTTAATAGGTTTAAATGCACGCCATACAGCATCAGTTCAGTCTACAGATATCGCTTATCAGGAATGATCTTGGCGAAATTAAAGACGAATTAAACCAAGTAAAGCATCAGTGTGAAGAATAAACAGACGAAGTGAGAGACTGGAAACTGAGCAGACAACGGGCGAGACAGTGACGGACATGACAACAGATATTCAACACCTGTTTTGAAATGTCAGATAAACAGGAAGGATGAGACACATAAACTGACAGAAACGATAAAGGAAATGAAAGAAGACGTTGAGAAACTAAAATAGACACTGACAAACTAGAGAATTTCTCTCGTCGAGACAATTTGCGCTTTTTTCGGGATTCCCCGAAAACAACCCAACGAAACATTCGATACGTGTATCACGGCAGTTGTCGATGCTCTGAACAGTGTAGATCACCATAGATACTGGACTGAAGAGGACATTGAGCGAGCGCACCGGCAGGCTATGCACGCGAAGGTCAAAGTAGACCGATGATCGTCAAGTTTAGAAGGTGGAGAGATAAAATGTTTTTAAAATCATGAACAGAGACACTCGAAAACGGCTTTTCGACTCGGGAATTAGTATCGCAAATGACCTGACAAGAGCGCAGGCCCAGATCGTGTCAAAAGCCAGAAGTGAGGGAAAGAGAGCTTTCTTTAGAAAAGGTCAGTTGGTCATTGGCCCCCAACTCCCAGACCCCCGGACATAATGCTGAGGTGGTGAGAAGTGGCGATGAAAGCTGTGCTGCCACAAGTCCACAACGTGACATGACACTTGGTCAGAACACCACATGTCTCCATCAGCTGGTGTGTCTGCTCCAAGCAATCAACAGCTCGAGTCCCGTCGTAAAGAGACATCGACTCAGAACGAGCGGTGGTGTGAGTGGGTGTCCTTCCCCCTCCTCACTCTGCGGTAACCGGTCCAGCCAGGATCAGCGGCAGCGTGACGGGGACAGCGGCGGGACGACCCGTCCCTGACAGCAGGAGAGAGCGACACGGGTGAACAGCTACCAGCGGGAATACCAGCGTTCTGCCACAGATGACGTCACGGGTAACGGGAATCCCTTACTTTCGCGGGGAAGTCTACGGCGAGAAAGGGTGGCGCAGACAGCAGTGACAGGGGTTCCTCTCGCCGTGACGTAGAGGTCATCCCTCAGGCGGGACATGTGTTGCACGGAGAGGGTCGGCTGGCAGACAGACAGAGCTTCGTGCTCACTGGCAAACCGTGCAGTGGCACTGACAGAAACTTAAGAGCCAGAAAAAAAATAGGACAGGCTTGACCATCCAAAAGAATGGACATTTCTTAATTACAACGTGGAAAATCTGATGTTATGTTTATGAATTATGTTAATTTGTTTCATTTTGTTTGCTTAACTGAAACTTTTTTTAACTACTCTTATGATTATGATAACGTTTTCCAGAGTATTTGAAATTCTTTGCCCCTGCACAAAAGTTGTCTAAACATGGAAGAAATTCAGGGGGTGTTCTAGTATTGGTCAGGAATTGTTTAAAACAGTTTGTGAAAGAAATCCGTGTTGACTGTGTAAATACTGTCGTACTGAAGGTGAAAAAAACTGTTTTTAACACAGACAAGGATGTGGTTTCTAGTTGCATCTTATGTTGTACCAGAAGGGGCCCGCTGTACAATAGTACGGATTTAAAAGACGGTATTTTTAATCTTAGAAGAAAGTATTCTTCAATCTGTGCAGGAGGAGGACGTGTATATGATAGTGTGGGGAGATTTAAATGCAAGAACAGGATGTGAACAACCAGTTGCTGAGGACATGGATGATTTTGTTTCTCAGATGGGAGGAAGTAGCAAGGACGACTGTGCTAACCTGCGGTGTTCCAAGGATGTTACTATAAATAGTTTTGGGAAATCCCCATTGGACTTTGCTTTATATTTGATCTTATTAAATTCTGAATGGATTTTGCAATGGAGACCGGGAAGGAGATTTTACTTTTGTGTCACACCAAGGATGTATGTGATTGATTATTTCTTATTTCAGATTGTTTGGTCGATAAATGCACTATGTGTGTTGGTGACAGGTTATTTTCCTGGCATTTGCCGCTCGAACTGAAATGGAGAAACACTATGGGCAATAAGGAAATTATTCCACGTCAGAAAGGAGAAGAACGAATTGTGTGGTCGGAAGAGAAATGTGGAATGCTATAAAATGAACTTGATAGTGATTACTTTAAGGAATGTTTACAAAATGCCTTGGACATGCTGTCTTTTGATGTAAAATGTCTGTGTTGATATGTTCTCACGTGCGATGTATGGAGCTGCTGCCTGTATGATTAGAATGGTTGAAATCGAAGGAAAGAATGCAATGAATGGTTTGACAATGAGTGTGAAAAAAAGAAAAGAAGTCAAAGGGCTTCTAAACAGTTTCCAAAGGTGTAGAAGGGGAAAATAATAAAAAGTATTACAAAGAACGTTATGTAAATGAAAGGGAATATGGGCAGATGAAGAGAAAAAAGAAACAGGAATTTGAAGAATTAAAATTACAAAAATTAAAAAATTCGGTTAAAGATTCAAGTCTGTTTTGGTCAATAATTAGATCAGTGAGTAGAAGGCCATTTATTTATAATAATATAAGCACTAAACAATGGTATGATCATTTTTCAGCAGTTTTTAGAGATACAGATGACATTAATAATGAAAAATGACATGCTTGTTGAAGATGCTGGAGGTTTTGAAAAGCCCTTATTTAATGATGCTATTAGTAGAAATGAAGTGATTGATAGTATAAAGCATCTAAAGTCAGGGAAAAGTGCGGGCCCAGATAGAATTTTAAGTGAAATGCTGAAACATGCAAATTACGTTGTCATTGATTTCCTTGTAATGTTATTTAATAGACTGTTTAATGATGGGAACTTCCCTGCTGCCTGGGTCAAATCTATTATTGTTCCTATTCATAAAAAGGGAGATCCAAATAATCCAGATAACTATCGTGGAGTTGCTCTGACAAGTGTCGTAAGTAAATCTACACCCATATTTTAAACAGAAAAACTCAGTAGTAGGGTGAGGAGGTCTCACGCCCTAAAGCAGGGAGGCAATGGGGAGGGAAACAAGACAACGCCTTAGGGACGAATCACATGACCGAGGATGCTCGGTGATAAAATCGAACGATCCATGTGAGGTCCCCAATGATAGACCCTACGGGCGATTGCATCACGAGGGTGCAATCAGCTGTAAAGAAAAAATGTAAACAAACAAAAAAAATGACAGACTGGTTAAGCGACTCCTTTTTTGGATTAGACCGTTTCCTATAGGCCACAACACATGAAAAAAAAAGCAGTCAACTCCCTTGAAAGGTCCGATCTATACCCGCTGACCCTTACCACTGAGCATACTGACTCTTAGACCGGTTCATTACTAATTGAAATGAGATTTTGGGATTAGAGGTGCTTTAATCGTTTTGTTTTGTAGTATGTTTGGGTGATTAGAGTCTCCTAAAACCCTGCTAA